>CM049795.1:27494911-27701691 GCA_027422405.1 Ptychobarbus kaznakovi | reverse complement strand
AGCTGGATCCTGGACTTCCTGACAGGCAGAAGTCAGGTGGTCAAATGGACACACACCTCATCTCCTCTGACCCTCACACTGGTGCTCCGCAGGCTGCGTCCTCTGCCTACTCCTGTACTCCCTGTACACATGACTGTACAGCAACACACAGCTCCAATGTCATCGTCAATTTGCTGATGGCACAACGGTGATAGGCCTGATCACCGACAACGATGAGACGGCCTACAGAGAGGAGGTGAGTACCCTGACTAAATGGTGTCAGGAGAACCACCTCTCACTCAACATCGACAAGACAAGGAGCTGGTGGTGGATTACAGGAGACAGAGCAGAGTACAACATCCATCACCATCGACAAGACACCGTGGAGCGGGTGAGCAGATTTAAGTTCTCTGCGTTCACATCACTGAGGATCTCACATGGTCTGCTCACACAGATGCAGTGCTGAAGAAGGCACATCAGCGTCTTTTCCTGAGACGGGAGGAAGTTTGGAACGAGCCCCAGCATCCTCAGATCCTTCTACACTGCACTGTGGAGAGCATCCTGACGGGCTGCATCACCGCCTGGTGTTTGGAAACAGCACCGCTGGCAACCGCAGGGCTTGCAAAGGTCGTGCGAACTGCCGCCACATTGGTGGAGGTGAGCTTCCCTCCCTCTAGGACATCTACACCAGAGCGGTGTACAAGGAAAGCCGGAGGATTATCAAAGACTCCAGCCACCCGTCACAGACTGCTCTCTCTGCTGCCCTCAGGGGAGACGTCTCCGCAGCATCCGATCCCGCACTAGCCGACTGAGGGACAGCTTTTTCCTCAGGCTATCAGGCTAATGAACAGTCAGAAAATAAACCCACCCTAAAACACACTCCACTCACACAACATGCCATGCACTGCACTTTACACAGTTCTACGGACTACACGCACACACTGCAATAACACATCTGCTATCACTGGACACCATCCAAAAGCACATCCACGACATTGCATATGCATAATCTATTGCACCTTTGCCACTATCTGCTGCACAACAATTGCTGTAATTTTAATCTGTTGCACTTCACATTATTACTATGTATAGATGTGTACATAATGTAGATGTGTACATACGGTGTATAATGTTGTATTGGATAACTAAGTATTGTCTTTATATACACTATGTGTACTGAGTATATGTATGTGTATTGTGCACATTGTCTCTGTACAGTCGTTAAATATGTACTGTCCATATGTAATTTGTTGTTTTTAATTTTTTTGCACTGTCTGGAGCACGTCGTAAGAATTTCACCCTGCTCTACTCTCTGTACACCCACGACTGCGTGTCTCTCACAGCTCCACTTCTATCATTAAATTTGCTGATGATACTGTGGTTCTGGGCCTCATTAACAACAATGATGAGGCCGCATACTTGGATGAGGTAGAGAGACTCCTCATAGGTGCCAGGTCAACTGTCTCTCTCTGAACGCGAGTAAAACTAAAGAGCTGATCGTGGGACTTCAGGAAGAGACAGCAGCGGCCCTACACTCCTCTCATGATCAGTGGGACCCTGTGGAGAGGGTGAGCAGCTTCATGTACCTCAGTGTAAACATCTCCGCGGACCTGACATGACTACACACATTCAGACTCAGGTTAATAACGCAAGGCAAAGACTGTACCATCTGCGACAGCTGAGGAAATTCAGGGTCTCACCACAATCCTGAAAACTTTTCTATTCAGGGGCCATAGAAAGTGTACTGACTCAGTGCGGTATAGTAACGCCACAAACCAGGACTGCAAAGCTCTACAGAGAGTCGTGCGCTTAGCTGAGCGCATCTCAGGGTCTGCTCTCCCCTCTCTGCAGGAACATCTACTCCAATGCGGCAAAAGAGAGCTGCTAAAATCCTCAAGACTGAAACCACCCCGGAACATTCTTTTCTGTTTACTGCATCTGGCAAGCGCTTCAGAGCATGATGGCAAAAACTGAGAGACTGAGGAGGAGCTTCTTCCAGGCCATCAGGCTCCTTAACACAACTCTCATAACATTTACAAGACTCATTATTAACTGTAAAAAACATTCATATTTCATCATCCGTATTGCTGCTAGTGTACATACCCGGTTCAACCCGTTTGCACATCCCTCTCATCCCCTTGTTCATATTACTATTTATTAAGTCCAGTATACTGTTTTGCACATCTTATTGTTTTTTGCACATCTTATTTGTTTTGCACTTTTTATTCTATTGCACATTTTACTCTTTATTATATATTTTTTTACTTAACCTATAATATATATAATATATATATATATATATATATATATATATATATATGCTCTTGTGTTGTGTAACTTTGATTTATTTTTATTTTTATTCTTTGCACTGTCCACTGAGCGGACCTGATTTGATTTACATTTCACTTCTGATTATACCCTGTATAATTTATTATGTGACAAATAAAGAAACCTTGACCTTGATATTATAATATATAATTATATATATATATATATATATATATACATACCTACATATACACACACACACAGGTGCATCTAAAAAAAATGAAATATCATGAAAAAGTTATTTTTTCTTGTTACTTTTTTCAAAAAGTGAAAATTTCATATACTCTAGATTCATTGCATGTAAAGTAAAACATTTTTTGTTTTATTTTGATGATTAGAGCTTACAGCTCATGAAAATCAAAAATACAGTATCTCAGAATATTAGAATATTTGAAGAGTTTATTTGTAAAAACAGATAACTCTTTTTTAACAATTCTCAAAAAATCTAATTTTTTCATTGTGCATTCAAATTATTCTCAATGAAACTGCAGTTGTTGCTGTTGTTGTTTTTTGACTAGGTTAACAAATAACCAAACAAATACAACTAACTAACCACAATGAAACACAATAAAAAACATAATCAAAACATGATAAAATCATAAAAAACATGATTATCTGTTTTTGCAAAAAAACTCTTCATTAACATTTGAGTTTCAATAAATGGCCATCCCTACCGTATACATTCCAGTTATCTCTTGCTCTTTAAAACCACAATAATGGGGAAGACTGCTGACTTGGCAATGGTGCAGAAGACAATCATTGACACCCTGCACAAAGAGGGTAACTAACAGAGGGTCATTACTGAATGGTGTGGCTGTTCACAGAGTGCTGTATCAGAGCATATTAAATGCAAAGTTGACTGGAAGGAAGCAATTGGGTAAGAAAAAGTGCACAAGCATCAAGGATGACCGCAAGCTTGAGAATACTGTCAAGCAAAGCTGATTCAAACATTTGGGAGAGCTTCACATGGAGTGGACTGAAGCTGGAATGAAACTCCATCAAGAGTCACCACACTCAATGTCTTCAGGAAAAGGACTACCAAGCCACTTCTGAAACAGAAGCAATGTCAGAAGCATCTTATCTGGGCAAAGGAGAAAAAGAACTGGACTGTTGCTCGGTGGTCCAAAGTCCTTTCTCAGATAAAAGTACATTTTGCATTTCATTTGGAAATCAAGGTCTGGAGTAAGACCAAAGAGGCACAGAATCCAAGATGCTTTAAGTCCAGTGTGAAGTTTCCAAAGTCAGTGATGATTTGGGGTGCCGTGACGTCTGCAAAAGTCAATGCAGCCGTCTACCAGGAGATTTTGGAGCACTTTATGCTTCCATCTGCTGACAAGCTTTATGGAGATGCTGATTTCCTTTTCCAGCAGGACTTCAGCACCTGCCCACAGTGCCAAAACCACTTCCAAGTGGTATGCGGACCATCATATCACTGTGCTTGATTGGCCAGCCAACATGCCTGACCTGAACCCCAAATGGAATCTACGGGATATTTTCAAGAGAAAGATGAGAAACAGTCAATCCAACAATCCAGATGAGCTGAAGGCTCAATAGTGCCTCAGCAGTGTCACAGGCTGAATGCTTCCATGCTACACCTCACTGATGCTGAAATTTGTGCTAAAGGAGCCCTGACCAAGTATTGAGTGCATAAATGAACATACTTTTGAAGAACTTTAACTTTTCTGTTTTGGAAATCCTTTTTTTGATTGATCTTAGGAAATATTCTAATATTTTGAGATATTTGGATTTTTTACTTTCATGAGCTGTAACCTCTAATAATCAAAATTAAAACAAAAACACATTTGAAATGTTTTACTATATATGTAATGAATCTAGAATATGAAAGTTTCACTTTTTGAAATGTTACTTTTTTTTTATCGATTAACGATTTTATCACAATTCTTTATCATGTTGGTTTTTCTATTTTGCGAGTTGTTTGAGCATTACAGCCAAACTAATTCCCCTCTTATAAAGCCTTTTAAGTTAACAAAATATAAAAAAGGATGGGCGATATTTAGTCCAAAGTGGGTGAAGATAAAAATCTTTGTCACTATTTTATCTTTTTTATAAAAAAATTTGAACAAAGATACACATTACAAATACACACAACATACAAATAAAATAAACCGTGTTAGGCTACAATAGGTGTATTTAGCAGGAGTATTCAAGAAATGGAATTAACAAATATAAAAATAAAACACTATATAGGCTGATTCCTATTAAAGCAACTGTATTCAAGTTTTTCAGTCAAGAGTAGTGAGTGTTTTTTCTCGTTGTGTTTGGTGTTTTATTAACATTAAAGGAATAATTCACCCACAAATAAAAATAGGGTTAATTTTATACCATCATTTACTCACTCAAAAGTTGTTTTAAACCTCAATGAGTTTCATTCTTCTGCTAAACACAAATGCTCTTTTGAAGAATGTGGAAAACCAAACCGTTGCTGTCCACAGTGACTTCCATAGTAATAGACCCCTTCACGGTATACGTCACAGGAAAATTCGAAGTTCGCAGTGCGCATGTCGGGGTCAGAAAGTTAATTCCATCCCATTGAATTGTGTGTTAACAGAAAATTTCTCTCAAGAAAAAAATGCCTACTTGTTGCGTCGTGGACTGTGAAAATCCGCACCCGTTCTGGAGTCAAGTTTTTCAGGATTCCTGCAGGATTCATCTGTTTCAAAAAAAATAGATGACATCTGTGGCTGCAAGCTATTAAACGGGCAGACAGTCAGGGACAATCCTACGATCAAAGAGGCTCGTGTTTGTAGCGCTCACGTTCATATCAGGTAATGTTAAAGTCATCCTTTATCATCCCTTTCTGTTTGCTATAACGAAAGCCTGGATTGCATGAACAGTTTTTCTGTACATTAAGCTATTGCAGGTTCATAATTTTGTAAATGTCATGGACCTGTGTCATGCTACAGACGTAGCCAGCTGTAGTAGTTAGCCGCAGGCTAGCGCCAACATTGTGCCAACAACGGTAGAGTTAAGCCATGATAAGTAAACAAATGTTTTCTGTAAACTGTAGACTGATTTAATAGTTAGGTGAAGTTTGATATCTGGCATAAATTGTGACCTGTGGCATGCTACAGACTTAGCAGATAGCAGACTAGCTTTACATTAGCGCTTTCACTAAGACAACAGTAGAATCGTTTTGTAATCAATGTGTGCAATTCTTTTTTGTAGGAGAGGCATCACTTGACTCCAGTAGTCCTGACTTTGTGCCCTCCTTGTTTGTGTACACAAAACAAAGCCAGACACCTAAGACAAAAATGGAAAGGTACAAATAATAATAAAAAAGTATCTTATCTATCTATAAGGCTTGTCTGTTTCTCTCTTGCAACGTCCAGAAAACTGGCGCAGTAGTCTAGACCACCTAGTCTAATCCTTATCAAAATGTCTTTGAACTCCTTTCACTAGCCCTCTCTTGTCACATGTATTTCTCTCTCCTTCTGTCTTATATGGACTGTGGACCTTGTTTAAATTCACTCAAAACTCATTATATTGGTCTGATGTTTGTCAGTGCATAAGCATGTCTCAAGGAGATACTAAGACCTCAATGGTGTTATTGGCCATATGTTCAGTGTAGAATCTGATATCTAATTAAAAAGATTACAATTACAGCATTTTAATTCCTTGTTCATGTAAATTAATTTGTTTAATGTAAATTCTATGATAACATTTCAATATCACAGCAATATTGTGCAGGCCTAGTTTAACTAGACAATGATTAAATGGTTTCACACAGCACTAATTGTTCCTTTTGTTTTCCTTTAGGTATCACAGGAAAAGGAGGAGAGATGAACGCCCTGACATGCAACCTGCTTCTTCCATGGCTGAAATGGAACAAGACTGTACCATTGATCACTGTACCATTGATCATTGCAGTGGTATGAATAATCTCTTAAACGCAAAGCTAAAACTAATGCAGTCTAATACACCAGCCCTGTGGTACCACAAGCTACACCCTCCAAAGTTGTCATCATTTTTCACTGAACTTCTGTATGTCTGTTTGTTTTCTGTTCAAGATGAGGAGGAAGCTGAAGGGGACCGCCCAGTGTCGAGAAAGGATTATAATGATCTTTGCATTAGACATCATCAACTGCAGGAAGACTACATCAACCTGCAGCAGGACTGTTTTAAATTACGCAGCGAGAATGAAGAACTAAGGCATGAATTACAGAAATCCAAATTTTCATACAGCAATGTTAAGAGTAGCATTGGACAATTACTGTTTTTCACTGGACTGACCTCTGTAATCTTTGAATGGCTGCTAAAAAAATTAGGTGGCAGTATTGAGATAAGTCACAAAGCCCTTCATCTAGAGGACCAATTGTTGATGGTCTTGATGAAACTAAGGATGGGCCTCAGTAACACTGACCTGGCATATATATTTCATGTAACAACAAGCACTGTACTAGACATACTGCAGATAAGACGACATAGGCTACAGACTAAATACTATAACACAGCAAAAAGTCCAGTGTTGAATTAACTCTCACAGAGTTGATTTCAACACTTTTTCAGAGTTTATATAGCTCCACACTTTCTGGAGTTAAATTAACACTTTCAAAATAGTTAAACATTTAACACTATGCCAGAGTTCTTTTTTTTGACTCTATAAAGTGTTAAAATAACCCTAAAAGGGATACAGAAAAACAACACTGTTTAGAGTTGCATGGTTTAGGTGGTTAGAATTTGTTTCACTGTGCGGTCAAAAGATCTACAAAACACCATTAACATACTGAAAACATAGTTAAATCAACTACAACTCACAACAAAATTTCCATCAACATGTTTATTTTTAATTCTCCCTTGCAGTGCAATTTGAAGTTAAATTAAAACATTAAGAAAG
The DNA here is from genome assembly GCA_027422405.1 of Ptychobarbus kaznakovi. Classification (NCBI taxonomy): domain Eukaryota; kingdom Metazoa; phylum Chordata; class Actinopteri; order Cypriniformes; family Cyprinidae; genus Ptychobarbus; species Ptychobarbus kaznakovi. The sequence continues at coordinate 27,694,529 of CM049795.1, read as the reverse complement.
AATGGTACACTTTCAACCACAACACTACGAGTTTTGAATATCAAATGTCTCATAAAATTTAATCGCTGACATTTTTATAATACACTTTTCCTCACTTCGTAGTACTCTGAATGCATGAAGATGCTCATCAAAATGTGTAGGAATGTGTAAAAGTTCACAAGTGCACTATCATATGACAAATTGAACACAAAATGTGCTTTTAAAAGTTTATCAAATGCTCCAAGGAAACAGTTTGCCTGGCATGGGAGGAGATGCTTATCCAAGGCAATGTAGAAGCGGTTGCTTTTCTGACGTCCAACAGCAAGGAGGTACGGATGCTGACGCTGGTTGTTGCTGAGGTGCTTCTCCAAACTGCAGCATGACTAGAGATGAGATGAAAACTGAACATTAGACAAACATAATGTGCGGTCACAGAGAAAACAACATTATAAAAGTGATTGGTCAAACAATGACCCACAACACATTTGTAAAATGCCAATACCTTATGATAGATTATATGGCTTTCAGCAGCATCGCATGTACTTTTTGGAAACTTCAGTCCTCCTGGTAGTGGTGAAAGGGATTAAAAGAAGGGATGCCATTTCCTGGCCATAGACTGAAGACAAAGATTCACATGCATTAATTAATGGGAAGCTTTAAATGTAATACTTTCATCTACTGTTGAGGTAGAGGACTGTCTGGTGTCATCGCTCCTCGCCAAATATTCCTGTGGCCAGGCAATGTATACTGTGTTGCTTGCAGCATCATTGTTCCTGAAACAGATTTTCCTTTGTCATATTAAGTCTAAATATCAAAGAATCAAATTTCAATGTCATAGAAACTGTCAATGTCAAAGAAAATGTCATAACATTGTAAGTACGACATGAAAGTTTGACGCAAACAATAACTTACGTAGCCTTTCTTGGAATATGGATCTCTGAAGGAAGGGAACAGCATCACTATGCTAAGAGCATTCTGTTTTCTGATTGCTTTGCCTAAGGGAAGATATCAACCTAGTTATCTTAATTTGCACAATGGCCATGCAGTTATTTTGGTTTTAAAAATATATATAATAATAATTAAAATACCTGTGTGTATCAATCATGTGAGCCACCAGTATGTTAATCATTTGTCTTCTTGTGGCATCTGCAAGGGTTTTCTGTTTCTTGATACTCCTGTAGTACTGCTTCACCACGAGACTTGAACTTTGGCACATCTTCAACCATCTGATAAAAATAATAACATGAGCAAATTCACAAATTTCAACAGACTCCAAGGGGAAAAAAGTGTTGCCCCAGAAATTAAATTCTGTCATGCTTACTAACCCTTATTTTGTTCCTACCCAATAGACTTTTGTTCATCTTCAGAACACAAATGAAGATATTTTTTATAAAATGTGACAGATTTCTGACACTCCACCAATAGTCCACACAACTACCACTTTAAAGGCCCAGAAAATGTAGTGAATACATCATTAAAATAAATAATGAGACCATACAGTCGATGCACTTGAGCTGTTGCTTGAGTAAGACGTCTCAGGTATGGAAAACAAGGAGTCTGCGAATTCTAAAGAATCAGAAAGTATTAAAATATTACAAATACTGTGATGACAAGCACAAGGATCAGAAATATGAAATATTTTTTCTCATTTATTTATTTTGATTGCTTGATAATACTTAAAAAATGTATAAAACTCAAACGTCTGTGAAAACAGTCAGCACCACACTGCCTTGTCTAAATTATTGAATCACTTTGAGCTTGTAAAACCCTTCCTTTATAAAATTATATGTTGCTTCAGTAACACGTTAGCTAATCACATGAACACATAATGCTGTTCAGTCCTGATATTAAACAAAGCTTCGTAAAGAACATTATAATTAAACTGTGACCAAACTGTGTGTAACTAATATGTATGTGTAACGTTATGTGTGCGTGCGTGCATATGTATATAAAAGGATATATAATGTTACGTGTTTATATAGAGAGATGATACAATGGCGCGACCACGAATTAATTCGTTCCGAAAACCCAAGTTGTAAAGTTAGCCACATTGTACTTTGTTCACTTCCATATTTTAATATATTACTACATCTGTCCGCGTGTGCTGTGCACCGTACTACGTATTATTGTACAGGCTGATATTTAATTTGCATATCATAAAAGTTTAAGTAAGCATAAATTGATTTTACTTACCGTTCGAATCCATGCGAGGATAATGGCGGCGGTTCCTCCAGCGATGAACGGAAATGCGTGGGCGGAGACTAATTACATCTCTTTGGAGTTGAATATCTGGCCACTTGCCAACGTTGTCTACCCATTCTGTTAGGAGCTTGGGATCAGGCAGACAATCGCCATTAGCTAAAACAAGTTTAGAATGGTACTGTTCCCGGGCCTGTGGTGTCAAAGACAGTGCATACCTTGACACAATATGCCGGTCTATTAGCCGCGCCATTTTTCTGACCCCAAGCTGCGCGCGCACCCAACCTAGGCTTTCGATGTTTACAAACATTGAAGGGGTCTATATTTTTACAATCAAATTCAATGTGGACCAGCAACTGTTTGGTAACGCAGATTCTCCAAAATATCATATTTTCTGTTCAGCACAAGAAATAAATTAGTACAGGTTTGGAACAACATGTGAGTAAATAATGACAGAAATAATATTTTAGTGTGAACTATCCTTTAATTACAGCCGGCAGCATGTTTAGTTCTGTTCCTTTAAGACCTGCTCCCATCAAATATACAGGCACGCATCCGTTTCCCCTTCATGGGAACTTCGAACTGCGTCCCCTAGGGGTTGCTATGGGGAACGCCGTCAGCGTGACTCGTGTCTGAAGCATACATATAAAAACACAACCCATTGGCCGGCGACAGCCTATGACGTCACTACCGGCGCGACCACAGTACAAAAGATGCCGGGTGAATACATCATCCACTTCTTTCATCTTCACTGACTGTTTTGTTTGAAGCGTGCATTCTGGTAAGAGTACAGTTTTCTCTCTATTATCATGGCGAGCACTAGCAAGGCATTTAAGAAGTGTGTGGATCCGTGTCCTCGTTATTTGACACCCGATGACACACAATTATTGAGTCTTTTGTTTGGGCGAGGAGCACGCACGCAATGTCCTTGACGGGGCAATCTGCATGAACTGTGAGCTGTTTTCTATTAAAAAAGGAGGAAAGAGGGTCAGCCGCCTGCTTCCCGTGATTCAGGACCCACCGCTGCCGAGGCACGGAGGAAAATGAAATCGTGGGGTTCATAGTTGGATCTGGCCGATGAGTTAGAGAGGGAGCTTTCCCTTTCGCGCGCGTCGGCCGAGAACGAGGGCTCTCTCGTCATGATCTCTCTGACATCATCCGATCCAGCGGCTAGTGCTCTACTGCATTATGCCCAGGAAGAGCAGGAGATGTTTGAGGGTGAGGAAGTTGAGACTGAACCCCCTCAATCCTCCTGCCCTGCGTACGAAGAGCTGTTGGAGGTTATGGAATGCGCCACGGCGAGGCTTGACTTGCCGTGGGAGCGGACCAACATGGTGGCGCCGCGGGGACATCTCGATGAGCGCTACCTTTCTGGCCATAACTCCCCAGCTCAAGTGAGCCTTCCATTTCTTCCTGATCTCCATACGGAGGTTGAGAAGGAATGGAAAAAGCAATTTTCCTCTCGCATCCATAGATTCCAGCATACCAGTTATGCTAACTTTGTAGGGATGCGTGAAAGCGGCTATGGGAGGATGCCCCCTATAGAAGAGACGCTAGCTAGCTATCTCTCTATGGGTGAGACGTCTTCTCTAAAGGTTCCCTCCTTGCCATCTAAGCCCCTTCAGGATACATCACGCTTAAATGGCAAGGCGTACGCAGCAGCAGGTCAGGCGGTCGCTTCGTTGTACACCATGGCAGTGCTTCAAGCATACCAGGCGGATCTGCTGAAAGACCTGGATAAGGGTCAGGGCTTGTCACCTGACGAGGTAGCTGAACTGCGCTGCACCACAAATTTGGCCCTCCATGCCACTAAGCAGGCTGCCACTGCTATGGGCAGGTCTATGGCAGCCATGGTGGTAACGGAAAGGCATCTGTGGGTGAATCTGGCAGATATCGGGAAAAAAAGAGAAGGGCTTTCTTCTCGATGCTCCAGTCTCGACTTCCGAGCTTTTCAGTACCTCCATTGAGGCGGTGGTCGAGAAGTTTAGGGAGGCGAGGGCGCGCTCAGCAGCCTTTAAAACCTTCATTCCAAGAAGGTCCAGGTCTGAGCCCGACCAAAGCAGGGGTCCTGGCCCATCCTGGTCTGAGGATCAGAGACGGGCACAGAAGGCTAGTGTCGCGACTCATGCCCCTCCCCCACCTGCGGGTAGGGCTAGAGGGAGTCACGGGTCAAAGAGAGGTAGGCAAGACCTGAGGGAGGTGATCCAGATGAAACGTTTCCAACAATGCTCTCGTCTGGACCAGAGTAAGACCTAACATCTACTCCCTTCCCTCGGGGGGCTTTTAACATCTGCCCTTAGCTTCCCCTCTCTAATTCCCCTGCAACCACCATCTACCCCACCTGACCGAGGTTAGGTGAGAACCTAAGACTGCAGTCACACCGGACCTATGATGATTTCAGTCAGGTTCTATGTTCATCGGAACTGCCTTACTGATGGTCCGGACTTAAAGCCTCCTCGGAGGTTTCTGTGGGAACCTCCTTGATCTTCAGGTTATTCTGGTCAGCACTGCAATCCCCGGACCCGCGGGTCCTTCTTATCAGCAGAAGATAAGATAAGATAAGCTCCTTAACCGTCTCCTGCCCCGAGGGGCCTCCTGTGGAGGTTTCACTAGTCGTGTGGGACCAGCTACTGATAACGCGGTGATTTCTCCCCTTCTTAGAGTTCTTAAGTAGCGGTTCCACTTGAGCTTTACCTAAACAGTGCCGTCTCCCCTTCTAAGGGTTGTAAGTAGACAGCCCAATCGTTATGGTCTGGGTATTTTCAGCTGGGTCCACCTTTGGTAGCCCTGTATACACGCATAGCTATCTGAGCATACCTATATGTTAGCCCAGGGACTGCTCCCCTTCTTAAGGATTTTTAAGTAGCAGTCTCCCTGAGCCATTGCCTAACACCTACGAATGTGCCGCTCCCCTAACAAGCTGAGTGTCTGATAGAGCTAGCATTGCTCCCCTCGCCTTCGAGGGTCGCCTATGAGCATGCTGCTCCCTTCTGAGCATCTGAGTTCTCTCTCATTCTGAGGAATGAGTTCTCTGCTCTCCAGAGCTGTCATTCAGCAGCCACAAGTTGCTAGGCCTCTTCATGCCTCCCTGTGAGATTGCTCTCCTTGTTGGTAGAGCTAGCATTGCTACCCTCACCTTAGAGGGTCACCTATGAGCATGCCGCTCCCTTCTGAGCATCTGAGTTCCCTCTCATTCTGAGGAATGAGTTTTCCGCTCTCCAGAGCTCCTTGTTGGTCTGCTCCCCTCACCATAGAGGGTCACCTATGAGCATGCCGCTCCCTTCTGGGCGTCTGAGTTCCCTCTCATTCTGAGGAATGAGTTCTCTGCTCTCCAGAGCTCCTTGTTGGTCGAGCTAGCACTGCTCCCCTCACATAGAGGGTCACCTATGAGCATGCCGCTCCCTTCTGAGCGTCTGAGTTCCCTCTCATTCTGAGGAATGAGTAGTTCTCCGCTCTCCAGAGCTGTCATAGAACGTTGCCAAATCCATGTTATTGTAACTGCACACGCTAAGGCTCTGTGCACTTTCTAAAATCCACCCAGTGGTAAGATTGCACATCAAGTGTTCTGCGTTCTTTCTAAAAACCTGTACAAGTTGGGTTAGGCGCTGTAGCTTCGTGCCCTTTCTTTGAGTTGGTCAGGCCCCGGTTTGTGCCTTGGGCCCCACTCTACCTTTTTGTCCCAATATTTTGGGTTTGAACAGTGTGTCGCTACCAAAGGGTCTGTTGAGACAGTTCCCTCACAAGCTCGTGCAGAGCAAGCGGTAGCCCCTGGGTGACCGGCCAGGACCTAGTTACTACCACTAGGCACTTGGCCATATCCCCTTAAAGGAATCTTTCTCTGATTCCAAGCCTTTGAGCTCTACCCTGGGTAGGGTATGCAGCTCGGGTCTTTAGCCGAAGGGGATAATGTCACTGACAGCCGTCAACTGTCCCAGGGACAACTCCCTGTAGCCTGGTAGAGTTGGCTTAGTGCTTTTGCATGAAATTGGCTTGCGCTCCCCTCAGCATGGTGGCGTGGGTATATCGTTCCCCATAGCGACCCCTAGGGGACGCAGTTCGAAGTTCCCATGAAGGGGAACGTCTCAGGTTACGTATGTAACCATGGTTCCCCGAGTGGGGAATGAGACACTGCGTCCCCTAGGCTGTGTGCCATGCTTCGGACGCAAGCTTCAGACGAAGAAGTGGTGGTAGTGACGTCATAGGCTGTCGCCGGCCAACAGGTTGTGTTTTTATATGTATGCTTCAGACACGAGTCACGCTGACGGCGTTCCCCATAGCGACCCTAGGGGACGCAGTGTCTCGTTCTCCACTCGGGGAACCATGGTTACATACGTAACCTGAGATGTTCTCTCTGTTTGAAGCTGTTTACTTTCATTTTAGACATAACCAACTCAGTCTATGCATAAACCTTGTTAGCATAAAAGATAACTTAGTTCTGTAATCAGGCGCTGTTTGACAGGCTTTTTCATGCGCGCGCTTTCAAGTCAAGTTGAGCTTTGTTGTCATTCCACTACATGTGTGGATATACAGTGGAACAAAATGCCGTGCCTCACAGGACCACGGTGCTACATGAATACAGACATACAACAATGAAGTAAAACCTTATAAACAACTAACCTACTGTCAGATTTGACTATACATATGCTATATATAAAAGTGGTTACATACATAAACAAAAAAATACAAACTGTACAACTGTGCAAATGCCTCGCAAATACTGTACATGTGCAAAAATAGAAACATTCAAGCAGCTGGTTTGGGAACGTTGTAAAGTGATTTGTAGTGCATGAGCATGTAAACATACATATATTACTGAGTCTTTTGTGGGGTTTATGTACACACAGTAGTGTGTGAAAGTGTCTAGTGCGAATAGAGGAGAGTGTTACTACAGATGGTTTGTACAGGCCCACTCACCTGTGTGTAGCACACTTTGAATTGCACAAAAATGTTTGACATCAATGTGGGTCAGCAACGTGAAGAGCAGCGGGCTGAGCACACAGCCCTGTGTGTCAGGGGTTGTAAGGAAGAGGAATAAGTTGCAGGGATAACAGATATTTATTAAGTTTCAAACAAAACAGGAACTAGCCACTGTCTGAGAGAGTAACCAGGAGAGATTCGCCAGGTCTGTGGAAGAGAATGTCAGCTCAGCAGGATGCCTCTAGGAAAAGCATTTCAGAGTGAATGGCAGAGAGCAACAGTCCAAGAGCAATGGGACAGATGAGCTCTCCAATGAACTCCAGGGCACAGGGGATGGCGACAGTGAGAGAGAGAGTGTGAGCAGTTCCAGGAGGATGAAGGCAGTAGTCTGACTGACTTAACTGAACTCTCCTGAGGCTGGTGGATGAGACTGATTTTAGCTGAGCAGCCGGATGGATAGAACTGTAAGGGCAGGGATGCAGGTAGAGCTGGGCAGCAAGGGATGGGAGGGAGGAGGCAGGCAATAGGGTTTCTAGCAGCCAGAGCCGAAGGGGGAGCAAATGGGGGAAAAGGGAAAAAAAAACTAAACAAGAAAAACTAAAAAGACAGGAGCTCAAAAAAACAAGGAACTAGATAGCACAGAACTAAATCCAAAAGAAAACCCCTAATATCATAAGGTATAAAATAAATGCAAATACAACTAAGCAAGACTAGGCTTAACAACAGTAGTAACAGGATAACATTCAACAAAGACAAGAGCCAGGTTAACTCCGCATATCAGAGATTCGATCTGGCACAGGACAGAAAACAAGAGGGGAATATAAAGGGTGACTAATGATCTAAAGCAGGTGTTAACCCTAACAAGATAATAAGGTAACAAGAGGGGCAGGGTAACAATAGACAATAGAGCAAATGCCAAACACAATACCAACTCACAGCCTTGTGCTCCAGACAGACCAGGGGCCCGTTTCAGAAAGGGGTTAAGTGAAAACTCTGAGTATGTTACCCTGAAATGAGGGAAACTCTGGGTTTTCCGTTTCAAAAAGGGAGGTTTGTCAAACCTGAGAAAGCAGTGTAAGTCAAGCCCGTTTCTGAAAGAGAGGTAACTTCTACTCAGAGTCAATTACCGTGGTAACTTACTCTGTGAACCTACCTGGTCGGGAGCAGGTTTTCTTCGGTAAACCAGAGTTTCTTTCTTTCTTCTCCTCTCCCTTTTTATAGTTTTAGCGAGGTTTAAATGCCTAATTCAAACTGCAAAATTGATTTTCTTACTGAGTATTTTTTGTCTTATTTCAAGTACAAATATCTAAAAATGTAAAATGATATATTAAAAAAATTGTCAATATTTAGTCTTGTTTGCTGGGGGATTTTCCTTTTTAAGTGCATTTTACATAAAACAAGTAAAATTGTCCGCCATTGGGTAAGAAAAATTAATCTTAATGCAAACGGAAACAAGAATATGTTTAATGTCTTACCCCATTGGAAGATAATTAGCAAAATAGGAAAAATGCACTTTAAAACATCGGAGATGCAGAGCACATTATAAGTCCTGTATGCAGATTTTAAGGAAAGTGTGCATCGCTCTCATACTCATTCTGATAATTTGTCCTGGGCACAAATCCGTCAAAGAGGAGTTTCACAGGACTGTAGGTCAGTGGTGAAAAAATCGGTTTAAATGAGGCTAATCTGATAAATGATGTTCACTTGATAACATCTTTCTGTGACATCTGGAAGTAACGCTGAATTAGCCACCTCGTAAAATATGTCCGGATTGCCGTGAGATCGGGCTGGAAGTAATGTGGTTGGATGCATTGATGACAAGCATATCTCCACCATCATCGCACCTTCTGAAAATGAAACTAATTACTGTATGGAATGGAAGGATGCCAGATGAAGGGGTAGTACAAGCCGTAACCACCTCCACTGCTGTTAAATAAACGAATTATTCACTTTTTTATCATCTTTATTTCCTAATACAACAGCAAAAGTTATTCTTTTTACTTTTGGATTTGAGAATTCTTCCAATACTTGACCACCTCCTCTTCATCTGTCAGTGGTGCTGGTTCTCCCTTTGCCTTCTTGCTGTTGTCAAGTCAGTAGTTAATTGTATTACTCTAATTAAGAAATGCAACAGGTTGGATTAGAGAATATTTAACTATGTGAAAAGAGTGTTTGACTATGTGGAAAAATCTGCAGCGCATTGAAATAGACATTGAATGATATTTATTGTAAAATGTTTGTAAAGTCATTAAGCCCACACATATGAACCTTTCATGCTTAAAGCTTTACCTTGATTTAATTGTGTTTTTATACTTCACTTTTAGCTGCTGCACGTTCTTGTTTCATTTTTCCGTATTTTTATTTTTTTGTGGCCGTGGGATACCATTAAAATGAAAATGTTCAATAATTTACAGTTTTCACCTCTGATATTATAACAGTTATTAAGTTATTGACAGTTATTAAGAGTTAAAAGTTACGCATTGACGGAAGTACGCGCACTGACGTCTTTTTGGCGGGAGCTGTTGCCATGGTGAATCGTAATTTCGGAGCTCTGCTGATCATGACTTTTCATAGTCATGGTGCACGCGCCTAACTCAGAGTCAACCTACTTAGAGTTGAGTAAACTAACACAATTCAGCCGTTCTGTAACTGAAAACTCAGAGTTTCCCATCTCAGAGTAACTCAACTCTGAGTTCAAGTTTAAACTCAGAGTTGGTTGAACCTCCTTATTGAAACGGGCCCCAGGACACAACATAAATAAACCCAGATCAGACCAGCACCTTGATACTGTGGGGCACCTGTGCTCAGTGTGGTAGTGCTTGAGGTGTTGTGGCTGACACAAACTGACTGAGGTCTTCCAGTTAGAAAGTCCAGGATCCAATTACAAAGGGGATTGTTGAGGCCCAGCAGGTTTAATTTATTGATGAGCTGTTGTGGGATTATTGTGTTGAATGCTGAGCTGAAGTCGATGAACAGCATTCTAACATAGGAGTCTTTATTTTCTAGGTGAGTAAGAGCCAGGTGGAGGGTGGAGGAAATTGCATCATCTGTAGAGCAATCTGGGCGGTATGCAACCTGGAGCGGATCGAGTGTGTTGGGGTGGCTGGTTTTGATGTTGTGCATGACTAGCCTCTCAAAGCACTTCATTATTATTGGAATCAGTGCTATGGGATGGTAGTCGTTTAGACAGGGTGTATGTGCTCAGAAAAAAAATGCATGTCTGACCAGCGGTGAATGAAACGTTTTAACAGGCAAGGCTTTAAAGCAGATGCAAATAATGTACTTTTTGTGATTGTGAATAAGTGAAGTGTCCTGTGAGAGTAGCTCTACCGCTGAGTTAACACTGATGTGAATGTATGTGGCGTTATACAGTACATAGAGACGGCGGTGCCAGAACTGCAGCTGATAGAATGTGCCCTGTAGCATGATAATATGATATTTCTTCAAAAAAGCTGATCTTTTTGTCGTCCACGATCTAAAATTGTCATATCGCACACCCCTACCCTTGGCAGAAATCGCAGACCGAGGGCGCCTGACTGCAAGGGCACTTTACCGTCGGACCTCAAAGGGGCAGGGGCTCGAGCCCCCCGGCCATCCCCTTGTGCATGCCACTGCATATATATATATATAGCACAATCTGCTACTACTGTGTTGGAAACGAGGAGCGCGTAGATGGAGATTCAGAAACCATCTTTATTAATCCACTCTCTTGCCCTCTTGCCTGAATGACTATCTTCCAGTTGCCCTCACATCAATAGTCATGAAGGTTTTTGAGAGACTTTTAAAGAACCACATTTGCTCCTCCATCCCTGTTACTTTGGACCCTCTTCAGTTTTCCTACCACCCAAATAAGTCTACTGACGATGCCATCTCTCAGGTCCTACACTCTTCCCTCACACACATTGACAGCAAAAATTGCAACAATGTAAGTCTGCTATTCATTGACTACAGCTCAGCTTTCAATACAATAGTCCCCATCAAGCTAGCTGTTAAACTCACAGACCTCAACCTATACTGGTTTCAAGATTTCCTCACCAGCAGACCTCATGTGGTAAAAATGGGCCAGTTCACCTCCAGCTCCATCACCCTGAATGTAGAAGCCCCACAGGGTTGTGTCCTGAGTCCCCTGCTCTACTCTCTCTACACACATGACTGCGTGTCCTCTCACAGCTCCACTTCTATTGTCAAATTTCCTGATGATACTGTGGTTCTGGGCCTCATTTCCAACAATGATGAGACCACATACTTGGATGAGGTAGAGAGACTTACATCATGGTGCAGGACAACTGTCTCTCTCTAAATGTGAGCAAAACTAAAGAGCTGATCGTGGACTTCAGGAAGAGACAGCAGCGACCCTACACTCCTCTTATGATCAGTGGGACCCCTGTGGAGAGGGTGAGCAGCTTCAAGTACCTTGGTGTAAACATCTCTGAGGACCTAACTTGGACTGCACACATTCAAACACAGGGCAAGAAAGCCAGGTATAGACTGTACCATCTGCAACAGCAGAAAAAATTCAGGGTCTCATCAGTGTGGTATGGAAATGCCTCTAATAAGGACTTCAAAGCTCTGCAGAGAGTTGTGCGCTTAGCTGAGCGCAACTCAGGGTCTGCTCTCCTCTCTCTGCAGGACATCTACCTCAAACGCTGCAAAAACAGATCTGCTAAAATCATCAAGGACTCAAATCATCCTTGTAACCGTCTTTTCATTCTACTGCCATCTGGCAAGCAGTTCCGGAGCATGACGGCAAAAACTGAGAGACTTAGGAGGATCTTCTTCCCCCAGGCCATCAGGCTCCTAAACTCAAACTCAGTCTAATAACATCAACATGACTCAATTGAAGAAACAGTAAGATATTCACTACTCTCCATCATCCATATCGCTGCTATGTATATACCCTGTACAACCTGTTTGCACATTCCTCTTGCACATCCCTGGTTATATTATTATTTATTAAGTCCACAGTATACTGTCCTGCACAAATGATTCTTCTTAATTTTTTCTTATAAATATTTTTTTTTTACCTATATTTATGTATATTCTCTGGTGTTGTGTTACATATTTTGCACTGTCCATTGAGCAGACCTAACCTGACTTAAATTTCACTACTGATTATATTCTGTATAATTGAGTATGTGACGAATAAAACCTTGAATCCTTGAATGTGCTTCACATTGCATCAGAACAATGACCCAAAAACACCCTGCCAGTTCAGTCAAGGAGTTTATAAGGGAAAATAAATGGAAAGTCTTAGATTGCCCAAGTCAATCTCTAGATTTAAATTCGATTAAACATGAATTTCACCAGCTGAAGAGGAGAGTAAACGCATACATTTCCCAAAACAAGCAACAATTAGAATTGGCTGCATTAAAGGCTGGGAAAAGCATTTCAAAGGATGGGACCAAGAGTCTGGTGATGTCTATGGGTCACAAACTCACTGCTGTGATTGCGCACAAGGGATCTGCAACTAAATAATAGCTTTTAATCTTTTATATCTATAAAGCTATAAAGCTGTTATTTTTATTTGGTAAAACATGTATGTGTTGAAACAGCTATTAATAATAAAATGTGACATTCAGTAGTTTTGTCTCATATTCATCTTTTAATCATATTTGAAAATGTCTTGACTCCACAGCCAACAGAGCAATTATGTCTTTACTATTCCAATACTTATGGAGGGCACTGTATGTGTGAGTGTGTGTATAATGTATTTTCACATGTAGCTAGCTACTATATATTAACACTTATATGGGAACATGTATGTTACATATATATGTAATCTGACAAATATATTTTGTAATATAGATCCATATATATATATATATATATAACCAAATCTGACAAATATATTTAGTAATTTATATCCTAGTAAATTTATGTGAAAATATATTTTTGTACTCTGTATATATATATATAACTTGCTACGTGTACTGCATTAGGCTAACTGAGACTTGTCACAGCACTTACATATTATTATTGGGTTTATTGCTATTGTCCTCATTTAAGTCACTTTTTGGATAAAAGTGTCTGCTGAATGATTAAATGTGGACATTTTTTTGCCTGAATCTGTATAGAATTGGGGACCTTTGTAGGCATTTTGGGAATGTATTTTTTAAGACATTTAGTTTATATGCAAACCCATGTGTTAATAAAAAGGAAAAATGTTTCAATAAAGATATGGAGTACTGTATTGTTTGTGTCTTATTATTAAATATATATTTTATATGTGTCAATATATGGCAATACATGGTTCATGCATATATTGCAAAATATTGAAAAATATAAGCACCAGAGACCCATTTATCAAAATATATTATTTCATATATCACATTATATCATCCAATATATTCTCATATATTTTTGTTCCGTAAGGGTAGGGGCAAGTCCATTTAAACATTTAAACAAACTTTACATAATGAAAAAAGACAAAGTGAGCAAAGCTCAAAATCTTGTATTTTCTTAGAAAGCAAATAAGATACCATCATTGTCAGATCCTATCTAAAATTTTCAAAGCTTTAATTATGGATTGATTCGTCTGAGACAAAATAGCTAATCCATATACAATACCAAGATATTTCTCTTCTAATACTTCTACAATCTCATCTTTAATTCTAATGTTTAATGATTCTGTTGCCGGTAATTTTCCTATTGAAAACCATGTGGACTTTGTCTTTTTAGTATTTAAAATAAAAAAGAGGCATCAAGCTAAGCTGACACTTTCTTTAAGTTTCTTGTTAACTTTTATTCAATTTCCACACAATTCCTACCAGATACGTAGATAACCGTGTCATCAGCATACATTTGAAGACTTGCATCAGGACACACTTCTGGAAGACCATTAATGTAAATGCTAAAAAGAATCAGACCCTAAATTGTTCCTTGAGGAATTCCTATAACAATATTATGAGGAACTGACTTAACATTATTAATGACAACACTTTGTTCACGACTTTTTAAATACGGATCAAACCATAACAGAGATTGTTTTGATATATTATACTTTGTTCTGTAAAGGGAATCATTGTTAAAAGCCGGGGGTTACCCGGACATAGGTGTAGGCTGAACAGACCGGCCGTAAAGTTTGCTATGATGCCAGTCCCTGTGTCCCGTCTCATGTTTACAGTTAACATAACATGGTGTTTGAAGTTTAAGGGAACCAATTAGTTACGGGGCCACTACAAATACTCGGGAGAGCGAGAGTGAGCACTTTGCTGTTAAGCGGACTGATAAGAAGATTAAAGAAGAGATCAGAAAAGTCGCGAGTGACTGAGACGGAGAAAAGAGGACAATTGAGCTGGTGAGAAACAGCAGGAAAATAAAAGGCAGTGACAATAGATGATAAAGCAGCAAGTGTGCCACACCTGATGCCGTCGCTGATGCATCCAGGTAAGTTTGATTTCAGTGATATGAATGAATGGCCCAAATGGATGCGACGCTTTGAGCGTTATAGAATTGCGTCCGGCTTAGACAAGCAGTCGCAAGAATATCAAGTTAATACATTTATATATACCATCGGTGATGAAGCTGAGGATATACTGAATGTTCTTCCCCTGAATGAGGAAAAAAGTAATATGAGACAGGGAAAACGGCATTCACATGGCATTGTATAAGCAAACGTAACGTGATTTTTGAACGTGCATGTTTTAACAGATGTAATCAAGAAGCAGGAGAGAGTATAGGAGCGTTCATCACTGCTGTACATGCACTGGCAGAACATTGTGAGTTTGGAGCCTTAAGAGATGAACTGATAAGTGACAGAATTGTCGTTGGCATACAAGATGCAAGATTGTCTGAAAGTTTGCAACTTCACGTTCACGTGAAGTGCAAATAGCAGGGGATGTCCATGCTTTAAGTTCAAAACCAAAACAAAATAAAGAGAAATGGCAAAAACAAAAGGGACCCAGTAAAGTGGATAAAGACAGTAAATCAACTGGGTGTGGAAAATGTAGAAATAAAAAGAGACACAATTGAAGAGAGTGCCCTGCACGTGAAGCGGAATGCCGTAAATACCACAAAAAGGGACATTTTGCAAAGGAGTGTTGGTCAGCTGGAATGGTTAATGACATCACATAGGAGAGAGAAGAGCAGAAAATGAAAAATTGCTTTCCTTGGAGAAGTCAGTTCAATAGAGACTAATTAGATAATTGAACTGGTCAGATTGAATGGTCAAATCACTGAGTTTAAGCTGGAAACTTGTGCAGCGGTTACTGCAATCCCAGAAAGCAGTTTTTCGGCAAACATTCACGGCAAGCTCCACGCACCCAGCAAAGTTCTGTATGGGCCTGGGAACCAGGCCATCGAGGTTCATGGTCCATTGAAAGATGTGTTGTCAGAAAAGAATGAATGGTGTTGGAACACACCCCAGCAAGAAGCCTTTCAGAAACTGAAGAGAGAGCTCAGTTTAACTCCCGTGTTGGCCCAATACTCCCAAGCATATGAGACTAGAATGTCAGCAGACTCTTCATCAATCGGGTTAGGAGGAGTGCTGACCCAAAAGCAACCCGAGAATGGATGATGGAAGCATGTGGTCTACATTTCCCGAGGATTTTCAGAAGCAGAAAAACACTACGCACATATAGAGAAGGAAGAATTAGTGGTGACGTGGACTTGCAAACGTCTTCTTATCTGTTGGGGTTAAAGTTCACCCCAGAAACGGATCACAAGCTTCTAGTCTCTTTGCTGAGCACAAAAAAATTGGACCAACTCCTTCCTCGTGTCTTAAGATACTTCTGAGGTGGTAAGACTGATGCGCTTTGATTATGACAATCTATGTGCCTGGAAAGCAGCTGATCACAGCGAATGATGTCAAGACACAGATGTCAAGAGCGCCTATTAAGCACACGCTCTCAGAAGAGGAGATGGAGCAAGAGGCAGATCTGAAGGTGTTCATTGATTCAGTTGTGCAAGGCTTGCCAGCCACAGAAACAAGGCTGAAACAAATAGTTGAATAACAAAAAGCAGACTCAGTCTGTGGGAAAATCCGCCAGTACTGCCAGTCGGGGTGGCCAGAAAAAACTGAGTAAGGTTTCGATCACGTGACAAGCAGCCCATTGTTTCCACAGGCTAATGGAGAAACAGAGCGTGCAGTGGGTACTGTTAAAGGCCTGTGGAAAGGAGGAGGAGATAAGGGAAAAGCACTCCTGACAAATAGTTCCACGCCACTAGGGAACGGATATTCACCAGCACAGCTGCTTATGGGAAGGCAACTTCGCATTACGTTACCTCAGCTCAAGAAAAAGTTGTCTCCATGATGGCCGGGAATGAGAGAGTTCCGGTGCTATGAAACAAAAGGAAGGAGAAAAACAGCAGCAGTACTACAACAGGCGTCACAGGGCCCGACCCCTCCCAGTTTTGTAGCCAGGACAAAATGTGTGGTTGCCGTTGGAGAAAATGCAGGGATCTGTGGTGTCTCAGTTGTCAGCCCCAAGATCTTATCTGATTGTCACAGACGTGCCTGTGTCCCATCTCACGTTTACAGTTAACATAATTTACTTTTCAAATGCCTTTTTCAGATCCAGGAATACTGCACCAACTTTGAATCCTTTATCAAGTGACCGCTTAATATTTTCTAATAATAAACAAGTAGCTATTTCTGTAGAATGGTTATGTCTAAAACCAAATTGTAAAGGGTGTTAAAGATCATTAGTCTCTAAGTGATGCAAAAATTGTTCTGACACAACCTTAAAAAAGGCAGTGTCAAGATTATATACACTCACTGGCCACTTTATTAGGTACACCTTGCTAGTACTGGGTTAGACCCCCTTTTGCCTTCAGGACTGCCTTAATTCTTTGTGGCATAGATTCAACAAGGTGTTGGAAACAATCCTCTGAGATTTTGGTCCATATTGACATGATAGCATCATGCAGTTGCTGCAGATTTGTCGGCTGCACATCCATGATGCGAATCTCTCGTTCCACCACATCCCAAACGGGCTCTTTTGGATTGAGATCTGGTTACTGTGGAGGCCATTTGAGTAAAGTGAACTCATTGCCATGTACAAGAAACCAGTCTGAGATGATTTGAGCTTTGTGACATGATGCATTATCCTGCTGGAAGTAGCCATCAGAAGATGGGTACACTGTAGTCATAAAAGGATGGACATGGTCAGCAACAATACTCAGCTGTGGCATTTAAGTGATGCTCAATTGGTACTAAGTGGCTCAAAGTGTGCCAAGAAAATATCACCCACACCATTACACCACCACTACCAGCCTGAACCGTTGAGACAAGGCAGGATGGATCCATGCTTTTGAACGGGTTTGAACTTCAGCAAGTCGTCTTCACCACATTTAGATGCCTAAATGCATTGAGTTGCTGCCATGTGATTGGCTGATTATCAATTTGTGTTACCAAGCAATTGAACAGGTGTACCTAATAAAGTGGCTGGTGAGCGTATATCTTTAGAATATGTATTTAATTCATTAATAAATCTTATAATTACATATTGATCCACTTCCTGAATTTTAAATAATTTAACATTATCCTCTATATTCTCAAATTGATTAGCATCTTCATCCATGTCTAAGTACTGCCTATCAACTTCAAATTTTGAAAAATTAGATGCAAGATCTTTTACTGATTTAATAAAAAGTATTAAATATATTTGAATTTCTTTTTGAGTCATGAACAATGTCATCTCCAACGTTAAGAATATATTTATCCTGAGCTTTACTTTTTGGTTTTATTAAACTGTTAAACAGTGGCGGCTGGTGAAAAAATTTTGAGGTGGGGCTGTGGCACACTGGCACAGCAAACTATTTCACAAACAATTATTCACAATAAATCAAACCGTCAGGCTGATCTGGACCCAGCTCCTTTACCTCAGTTTTCTGCCAAATGTCTCCTCTCAAACGGACATTGGAGTAGAGATTGTACAGAGTTAGGTTCGTGTCCGGAATTAATAACACCTGAGTCCGCCATTGTCACGTAATTGAAAATTGCGCCACTACAGACCACGAGATCAGCCTTGATTTTAGCTGCTTGGGGCGACAGAAAAATTGCCCATTTCAGTTAAGATTTGAGGACGCTGATTGGCTAGATTTTATGTCACATCTTGAATGTATTTATATCTTGAATCAGGATTTGATTAAATTCTACAAAGACCAACCTCCTGTGGGCGATTTCTCGATCGCCCCTCAGCTGAAATTGAGACGTGCTGACAGGCAGAGAGGTCATATTGTGATGGTGAAACATATATTTTTCACAGAAGATTTTCTAATATATCACATCATACAAATATTAATTTAAATAATTTATATAATTATTATTTTGGGTGTATTTTGTGGCCCCCTTGCGCCCTCTATTGGCCAGCCGCCACTGCTGTTAATGTTTCCATATTATGTTACCATTTCCCTTAGCTTAAGATAATATGTGAATGTAGTAATTAGATTTTAAAGTACAAAATTCCTTAGTTACTCGATTTCTCAGTCCTTTAAACAACTGCACGTCTATTTAATGTCTAGTTTTAAGAAAAGACTTTAAGGAATGATCTCTTTGTTTCATTAATTGACGTATCGTATCGTTTATCCAAGGAAGTTGTATTTTCTATGTGATTTCTTCCAACATTTAATAAATGTATCTACAATATGACTGATATTAATCATAAATTCATCACAAAATGTATTTATTTGATTATGTTGTAAAACTTAATTCCAACTTATTTCCATTAATTCCTTCTCAAATTCAGCCTTGTCTTTACGAGGATTCTCAAAATGTACTAATCCATCATAACTATTGTGATACCTTATTAATAATATTTTTTTTGCGATTAATACCATATTATGATCAGACAAACCACAAACTAAATTATACGTTTTTGTTATTCGTTCAGGTTTATTCGTAAATACCAGATCTAACAGAGTTTTCCGACTAATACGAGTGGGTTCACTAATCATCTGTAAATAATCATATTTTGAAGTCAGCTCCTTAAGCTTATTTCTGCAATGCTTGTCTAACTAATTTATTTAAAAATCTCCGAAAACAAGTACTTCACAGTTACGTTTAAAATACTTAAATAATTATTCTATATTATCATAAAACGTAACCGCACATCCAGAAAGGGGGTTATACAATACTACAATATTAAATTCCATACGTGGAGAAAGAGAAACGTTTATACACAAATATTCTATTAAAACGTTTTCAGGTAATGGAATCTTTGTAGATTTAAATGAATCCTTAATGTATTTTAATACACCACCACCTCTACCTGTAACTCTATCTTTTCTAAAACACGTATATCCTGTAATATCAACCATACTAGTTAAAATATTATCATGTAACCATGTTCCGCTTAAACATAAAAAACGAGATTAGATCCAGTTAGCAAAGTTATATATATATACATACATTTAAATATGTATTTTTGCATTTTAGCAAATTTAAGTTAAGTTAAGATTTTATTAGAAAATAAATCAAAAGCACTCTTTAAGAAAATAATTTTTGCATATTTAGTTTTAAGTATCTATCAATCAAAGAAAATGAATGGACATTTTAACCATGACATTTTAATTATTTTATACATGATACTGAAATTAATTATGTGGTAGGTAATTTACCGTGCTATGTGCCATTTCCTCTCAACCATCAAGTGAACCTCCTCGATTCTGTGGTTGCTGGCATAATGCAAACGTTTGGGAAGATGCTGTTTCAAGTACGGTTTGAAGTGCTGGTCTGGCTTTTTACACTGTAGAAGAACCAGGTTTCATGTTTAGTGAAGAAGAACAGTGCGTTATGTACTGAAATAACCAGAGTACTTTTTAATTGAAACCATTTAAATAATAAGTGGTCCCAAAATATATTGAGAGACTATTTGAGACTAAAGTCACAAATAATACTAGACGTTCCTCGGAACTAACGTTGTTTTTAGGAACTATTTTTTGCAAAGAGTTCTATCCAACTTTTGAGTAGATGTATGGCATCATGTCAGTTCTACTCAAGTTCACAGAGGTGTGGTAGCAGAGTAACCACAGGTGCAGGTCATCACATTAAGTATGGAGTCTTATTAATTTTGACAAGAAAAGTGTTTTCTTATAAAAAGGCTTAGTAAAGTATGAATTAAATTTACAAAAGTACACTATTATAAAGTATTTTATAGAAAGTCACTCACCGTAAGGTTTGCTACAATTGCTTTCGCATCATCTAGAGAGAAAAAAGAGAGATAAAAATTGTTTTATTCCTGATACTTTTAAAACAAATTAATTCCTAGAAATAGTGCACTGTACTCTATTCTAATGTCCTCACTAAGTCACATGATCTCAATCATTGTTTCTCTTGAAAAATGACATTTAATAAATATCAACCAATAGCCCACACAGCCTAGGTGACATCAGCCAAAAAGGGGAAAGTTCTTTAGGCATAGGAAGCATTGCATTTTGATGAAAAATTAAGAAACCTTTTCGTTTTTTTTTCTTCTAAGGACTAATGTGTGCTGATCAGTTGTGAGAAATAAACAAATCATTTAAAAATGGTCAACTTTGGTTTCCCCCCACAAAAAATTTGAAATATAATAAAATTACAACAAAAACAATTAGCATGAACCCAGGTTGTTTAATTATAATAATAATAATTCCTTACATTTATATAGCGCTTTTCTGGGCACTCAAAGCGCGTTACATAGCAGGGGGGTAATCTCTTCAACCACCACCAGTGTGCAGCATCCACCTGGATGCGACGGCAGCCATATTGTGCCAGAACGCCCACCACACACCAGCTTACTGGTGGAGAGGAGACACAGGGTGCTTCTCAATTCTTATTTGTGCATCCTCATTTCCTTTCCTTGCTTCCTTTACTCGCATCTTAGCTCCACCCCTTCAGGATGTGAGGGAAGGATGCATGGAAAAGACGCGAGGACAGAGGAATTGAATTGTGAAATTATATATCCTCGCTACCTTTACTTCAAAACGCCATCAGCAGCGCAAAATGGATCTGCCCTTATGTTGTTAAAGTTAGTTTTTTTAAGACATTCAAAATAAATATTAATAAAGCAAGATGCCCTGTTAAAATATATGACATGTATGGTTTATTTCAATTGCAACGGTAAAATATAACGGTAAAATATAAATAAAAATTATTACAACAGATGAGAAGGGGGAGGAGAATTTACACGTCAGGTTTTTCAATGAAAAAGACTTCCACATAGCTCATAGCTCAACTGTAAGGCTCCTCACTCCTCATTACTCTCGCCTACTTGCGGTGCAGTAAGAGAATTGAGATGGCTGAGCTCGATCGGTTTCTGGGTCACAGTGATGGATCCAATCAGAATATGGGGATGTTTAGGAGGCCATGATGATGGATAGAGGCCAATGGGCGAATTTGGCCAGGACACCTGGGTTACACCCCTACTCTTTTTCAAAGGACATCATGGGATTTATAATGACCACAGAGAGTCAGGACCTCAGTTTAATGTATCATCCGAAAAACAGTGCTTTTGACAGAATAGTGTCCCCATCCCTATAATGGGGAATTAGGACCCACATAGACCACAGGGTGAGCACCCCCTGCTGGTCTCACTAACAGCTATTCCAGCAGCACCTGGTTTTCCCCAGAGGTCTAGCATCCAGGTACTAACCAGGCTCAACCCTGCTTAGCTTCAGTGAGCAACCAGTCTTGAGCTGCAGGGTGATATGGCTGCTGGTTTGTTGATTACTGCTGCTGGTTTGAACAATAAGAAATTAAGAATATATTTACATACAAACGCATTGAGATACTGTATTTCCTGTTAACAAAATATTGTGACTTCTGATGCAACAAGGACAAGGCAGGCTAGAACTCTCATTCTGCTTTTTAATTACTAACATTTAGAATTGTTTGGACTTCGGGCTCGGATTCTTCCCAGAGACCCCGGAATTAGGATGATGTCCTCAGTGTTGGACATGTAAGAGCTCAGGAACTCTGTGCGGTCACAATGAGCTTCCTCCATGCCTGAAGAAAAAAATAAATAAAAAATATTTCGAATTTAGAATAAAATAGTATCATCCCTAGAAACCCCAAACCAGGTCTAAATGTGGTACCATGGTCTCCAACCAAGATGATATTGACACAACGGTGCAGTTTCATCTGTTTCAAGCCATTCATTAGCTGTCCAATCACCTTATCAATGTCCTTCAGTGCACTGTCAAGCTGTAGAAGGAAACATCATCTGTGTAATGCTCAATATCAAAGCAACACCTGCAACATCAACAGTCTTCAAATTTGCTTGAAGCTAATTTTAATTCACACACTATGGAAAGTGAATGTAATAAGTTTATGTGTGACTTACAAGTGTGACAATGCCAGTCAACTGGTCTTCTAAGCAATTCAAATGTTTCCTGTACACTCTGCTTACCTCAGTGCTGTGGGGTCCTAGTTTGTGGCCGTAGGAATCCAGCTGTTCAGAATGCATTGCATAAACATATGGCCTGCAAATCACAGACACCTGTTACCTTTTAACTCAAAAAAGAAAAGAAAAAAAGAAAATCTACAAAAAACAAGCAGTGACAGTACTGCTGTGAAGTCCAATGTTACTATAAGGCAAAGTCTAACCTTAAAGCAAATAAAATGTAATAATGTGACTGTTGAGGTAACCCCATGAACCAAAAAAGCAATACATTGAGAAATATCTTTCTGTAGGCAAAGGTGCATGTCACATTTACTAAAAAAAACAGAGTACTGAATTTTGTGTAGTAAATTTACGGTAATTCTGAACTTTTTAAGTTAATTGTTCAACCAAATAAGGTATGTTCAAAAGCATTTTGGGGGTGTTATTACCAGAGGTGGAAAGTAACGAATTACATTTACTCGCGTTATTGTAATTGAGTAGCTTTTTTGTGTACTTGTATTGTACTTCGCTACATTTTAAAACACATTAATTACTAAGTAAAAAAATAATTGCTCCCTGGAAACTACTGCAGTAAATAATAGGCAGAAGAACAAACTGGCGCTAAAATCACAAGAAAGATGCAGACGGACAAGACAGGCGTTAGTGGTGCAGACCCAGCTGAAAACGAAAACAAAGTTGAACTCGAATGAAATGAAGTGAACCCTAGCCATATTTATGCTCTATTATGCAGTGTAAACTGTGTTTGCCAAGGGAGACCAAACTAGCAGCTTATAAAATCTCAACATTGCCCTTCGCAAGCATGTGAGGCAAATACTTGCATCATTGCATTGGTGGTTAAAATGAAGCTTTGACAGTTTAGCAAAAGGTTTTTCACAAATTATACAAAAAGACAGTGATGCAGGGTGTGCGACATATAGCCTATCGTCTGCGATTGATATCGTAATTGTTGTTTTAACGATGTGCGATTTGACATTATCAGTATTTTGACAAAAACTAAACAAAACTCTCCTTCAGAGTGCCATGAAGTCTAGATTAGACTAGCGCGCGCAAGCATAGAGTGCGTTCTTTCACTGCGTGATTCAGTCTGTTAAAATGCAGTTAGAATTATCACAAAATTGAAGATATAGGTACAGAAATTTTATATTTTTATATCATTTTATATAGTAAAGTTTTTATTTCTCCAAAAATCAGCATGATTACATTTAGATTTTTTTACAACACAAAACAAGAAGTTAATTAAAAGACTTGCATTTAGACACAATAATGCCTGTTTTTGCTCTATTTCGACAGCAAAAAATAATTCCAAACACAGCCACCTAAGCACAGTTTTAAGTCTCTGAGCAATGTTGGTGTTTAGTTTCTGAATGAATCAACTTTTTAAATGATTCGGTTCAATCAAAATGACTCCCTTAGTAATAGTGACTTGCTGACACCTACTGGCTGTTTTAATTTCACTTTTAAAGTATAATTTTTTATTTTTTTTTTTTTTTTAAACGAGTATTCAGCATTTTATGTCTTGTATGTCAAAGCATTGTGTCTACATTTGTAACTGCAGGCTAAATGCATTCATGTCCTGCATTAAACAGTGTGTACATACATCTATGTCACTTCAGATGAAGCGTGTTTCCTCTGCATTGCAAAGATGCATTTTGTACTGATTTCATTTGCCTGGTAACAGCCCAAATGTCTTATTATTGTAAATAACTGATTCCTTTAATTAAAAACAACTATTTTGAGATTTATAGGCCTATCCCAGGGGTGTCAAACTCAGTTCCTGGAGGGCTGTGGCCCTTGGTCTATCCCATTTTTTCGTCCCTCCCACAGTAAAAATGTAACTAAGTAATTTTTACTCCGAGTAAATTTTAAATGAGCTACTTTTTACTTTTACTTGAGTAGATTTTTAGACTGGTACTTTTACTTGTACTTAAGTAAAATGTCATTAACGTAATGGTACTTTTACTTGAGTATAATATTTTCGTACTCTTTCCACCTCTGGTTATTACTTACTGACCTCTCCGTATCCGGAAGATGAAGCCACTGCAACATGGTCAGAACTCTCCTTTCCAATGGAATACCACTGTTAATGCACCACACATTACAATTGGTAGATACCCATACATACTTTGTATATAGCTGAAATATATAGCTATTCAAAGTTTATATAGCTGAAATTTTCTGAAAGTGTCAACAGGGCAGTACAATTAGGCAAACCTTCAAGTTTATGGCTTGCAGATATGCACGTATGTGGTTAAGTCTTAAAGAGTTTATGTAGGATATCAAGGGAGCAGGAAAGATTAGAAACATTATCTCAATCAATCTCTACAGGAAATCGTTTCTACTCTACCATCTCCACTCATCCTGACCTCCTGTCCAGTTGTAGCAACATTGGGTAAATGTATGCCTCCTCAATCTATGACTCAGATAAGATTGACAAGTTTAATTTCCTCATGGTTTGAAGCCAAGGCTCTGAAAGCACTTTGTCCTTCCACTGTGCTGAATTTGGTATTGTAAGCCTGGTGCCAGTATGTCTGCCCCCCCACAGAGAGGACAAAAGGCCCTCCTGAGAATCAACAAAACTATCTCTTGCATATGTAACAGCAGCATCCGAACGCAACACACAGTGTAGTTCACACCCTGTACTTACGGTCTCATCATCTTCCCTTGCTCCCCCTTTTCTTCCCCCCTCTCCTCCTCACTAGAACTCACTGAAAACCCATGCAATGTAATGTATGTAAAAAAAAAAGTAACTATACATGTTTGATATCATTTGAAATGTCTCAGTGCGCCTGGTAAAATGGTCTCATTCTCCCAATCATAATGAAAAGCTAAAAGAAGTTCTAAAGTATGAGAAGTGTAGTGTACAACTTAAAGGTGTGCCCTCCCCCTGATCTTCTATTCAAACCACCTCCTGTATGTAAATAAGTATTCTCTGCCACAGGATACCAAGAAGCCATTTGGTTGCAAATTCTAAAGTCTAATTATAATAACAAGATACCACCATTTGGTGGGCTTATTGAATTATCTGGGTTTATAAGGAAACGTGACACAAAGTTCTAGGCGTCTGTAGTTGACTGCCACACAATCGCTGTGTGTAATTTTCATTGCCAGGAGTAATTTCTACAAATTCTTCAATTCTGAATTATTGTTAACTGATGATTCTATTCTTGTAACATTGGAGTTTTGAATTATTGCTTCGATTACCTGGTCAATAAATTGGTAACGTTTGATTCTATTTTCCTGACTCCTCTAAGATTGCTTTCTCCCTAAAGATTAGTGGATTCGTATATTTCCGCAACCTGCGTCAGTTTTAGCGACGGCTATATCCGGCATCATTTCAAGTCTACTTGGATGCAGAGGCGGGTAAATAATTCCGTTTAGGGACGGCGAATCCGTCTGGTCAGACTAAACTCGGGTACGCTATACCTCTGACTTTTGATTTAATGTTACTTTAAACAAGTACTTGACCAATCCAAAGCTATTACAAGTGTGGTACATTGATCTGCTAACATATCTAATAGTGGCCAAGAAACCTTTACTGAAGTAAACGATTGAACTAAAGTTCTGAGGGGGCTCCAAGGGGTTATTCGATGCTCTGATTGTGTACGTGTGAATTAACGGCAAAACTTAGATACTAACCATAATTTACCTCTGATTGATGACCGGGCCTGACGAGATTGTGTCCGTGAGACCTGTGAAAAACAGGGCCTCTAAGCGATATAGTTTCCCTACATCTGAGCGGAAAAGTATTAAAAAGAGCTGAAAAGAATAATCAATCATTCGTTCATTTAATGATGCACAGATATCATTAAAACCTTTTCATTTATGGAGTCAGATGAAATAACGAGAAAAAATATATAAGAAAAAGTGTTCCATTTAATCTTGTTGTGTCGTGAAAAAGGAAAGACAGTAATACGCAAAAGGCCTTCACCGCTGAACGACTGCCGTCATTGGGTCGATCAAGCCGGGCCTTACAGTATGCAGTTGACAAGTGCCTTGCATGTATTTAGAGCCTTTTCTCACAAATTACTAGCAAAACAGTTCAAGCTGTCTCTGTCTCAGTCCAAGTGAAAAAATGCAGTCTGAAGGCCCTCTGTGAATGAATGCAGATGAGGGGACCTTTGTGTTTCAATCCTAGGCAAGTCCAGGGCTTGCCAGAGAGCACATCAGAACAAAAACATTCACATGATTTCCTCCATTTTATGAAATCTTGCAATTAACATTTTCCAGCTGGACTTGTAACCCGAGGTTGTGGGTTCGAACCTCGGCTCTGGCAGGAATTGTCCACGACTGAGGTGAGACCCTTGAGCAAGGCACCGAACCCCCAACTGCTCCCTGGGCGCCGCAGTGTCGGCTGCCCACTGCTCCAAGTGTGTGTGCACTTGGATGGGTTAAATGCAGATAACACATTTCACTGCTGGTTATACTCTGTATAATTGTGTATGTGACAAATACAAAAATCTTCTTCTATTCTTCTTTTAAGAAAATATGAGTGGTCCTTGCTTGTGCAAAACTTCAGATGTCAATGCATTGTATTTTCTAGGATGTTGTGGGTGTTTGTTTTACTAGCCCACATACCCACCTCCAAGTCTACATGACATAATGATCCATAGATTTGATAAGTCCTCATTCATTATAAGTGTATGGGATTTTTTCATACATTTAAACATCCACCAGGCTAAAATTGTGAAATGGCACACCTCTCCTCAATGGGCCACATGATTTGAGGTAGGCTACTGCTCATGTCCACAACATAAACAGTACGGACAAGTTATTTGATTAACCATGTTACAGAATTAAATTAATAAAAAAATTACCTTCAAAAAGATATTGTTTGCTTTTGAGTTTGGATCATGTTGACTTACACTGGCCAGAAAAATGTACCACTCTTTACTCCCTGTTTCACTGCTGTTATCCAGATCTAGAAATGGAA
Organism: Ptychobarbus kaznakovi; assembly: GCA_027422405.1. Lineage (NCBI taxonomy): Eukaryota > Metazoa > Chordata > Actinopteri > Cypriniformes > Cyprinidae > Ptychobarbus > Ptychobarbus kaznakovi. The sequence goes on along the minus strand of CM049795.1, from coordinate 27,667,184 downwards.
GAAAAAAGGAGTTATCAAACAAAATTGTGTTGTTCTGAGTCTTCGGTGTAAAAAAATAGTTTTTCTTTCATATGCCAAAGCAAAAACTCTTAATTCATATATGAACTAACAAATTCTAGGGATCACAATTCACAAATGAGAGACAATTGTTCTATGTGTTGGTTAATTTTCACAAGTGTTTTGGCAAAACTGCAGCGACGAGACTGGATAAGTTCCATCCATGATGGTCTCATTTACCGTCACAGCTCAGTCAGTGGGGTATAGAATCAGCCAGAAGAAATAAAGTTCAGTGAAAACTGAAAATTGGCTCCAGATGGTGGGTTAATAGCTGACAGATGTGTTGGAGATACCCCTTTGTTTTCATGTAGCTTGCACAAGATCTAAAAAAACATTATGCACATGATCAATGCTTACAGTTTCAGAACACTGTGCCACTGAGGTATTAGTTATAATTGTCTTGTATCTCTTGCCATGACCAAAATGGTGACATCAATATGGCTCAAAGTAGTCTAGAAAATATATGTACATGAGTGTCACTGGACTGACCTTTGACAGTTGAAGTTTAAGTATATTACAAATTCAAAGCCATATATGATGCCAAGAAATCTTTCATTTAAGCCATTAGTCAACTAATTATATGTTTATGGTATTAATTTAATTAGTTTTAAGTATATACAAGGAGAAAATGGTTTGGGACAAAACAGCAAAGAGAACTATATGCAAATGCATATATTATGTTTTTCTTTCTTTATAAACTGTATGCAGATATGTTTTAGTTTTTTTATATATCTTTAAAACTGTCAAGTAATCTGTCAATACCATTAAGATAAATATCAGTGCAAACTGCAAACATAATAAGTCCGACAGACGAGTCTTCGAATGAAACATCAAATAAAAACAGATTTTCAGTCAGAGGTTCACGAACTAAATAAATATAGTCAACACATTACACAAATATGAATAAATACAATTTATAGCGGCAAACTGAAACACCACAACATGTGCAATTAGACTATAACTATTTAACTATTTTTATTTTTCTCTGAATTCCAATCTCAGTTTTCTCATATTATTTCAGTATGATTTAACCTTCACACTCCGCATGCAAACTTGGATAAGCGCCTTGTAAAACAATGTATATTTATCTAAGTTAACCTTAATGTTAAAACGAGACAACATGGCTAACATTAGGCTACTACTTGCATGTTTTAAATGATAAGACACGTTTGTTGTTGATGAACAATAGACCAGCGTTTACCTGCAGAGTTTAGCAACCTTTTGAGGGTCATCCTTTACCTCCACTTTCGATTTTCTTTCTGACATGATTATTAGCACATCAGCCAGACCAAAGGTGTTAACAAATTTTCGGTTACTGGCTGCGCCAATTCATCAAATCCTGTGTTTTTGTTTTTTTCTGCAACTAACCACCTAATGAAAATATAGTCGACCAAGCCTCTTCTAGCCGACTAACATTTAGTCAACTATTAGGAGACAGCCCTATGGAACAACTTGAGTACATGATAACACAATTTCATTTTTGGATGAACTATCCTTAAAAAAAAAGTATGGAAGGGCAACTCACAGGTTGTCCTCCCCACCATCGATGGTTAAGCTTTTCTTTCCCACGGATGTTAAAGTTGGCATTAAAGCCAGGGTCATGCATGGAGTTACCCACAATTCCATGTGACTCAGGATAAAGCCCCTAAAGCAAAGAAAAAAACTAAATAAATATGTTCAAAGCAAATGGTTTAAGAGGCAACAGAAATAATATCATCATCTACAGTGGTGCTTTTAAGTTCTAATATGAACATCACCTTTGTAGAATTTGAATCCTACCAAGGAAATTGCAAAGAAAAAATAATTTTCCCCTCTTTTTTTAAAGATGAACATCTTTAAAAGGGGTATTTAAACTTTAAGCAAAATGTAACACAAAGAGCACAAACTTAATACATACTGTTGTAATGGTATACAAATGTGGGTAGGTTTTGGTGGGGTACACAGGTCTCATGTATGGTGCGTGTGTTCCACATGATCCTACAAGAGAAATGTGAATTTAAATCATTATTAGAATCAATCAAAGGCATCAGTTTAGTAGGATAAATTAGGTTATTTAGCACAGATGGATTACATGAACATGTTCTCTGAACAAGAATGTGCCCTAAGTTTACTTTGCCTGAGATCCTAAGTTTACCACAGGCAAACTCAATTACAAAATGGATTGTTGTAGACTGTTGGCTAGTGTATGAAGTGGGGGGGGGGGGTCAAATCAGCATTTTATTACTTTCAAGATTTTGAATTGCATCACACAAATTCAGAATGCATTCTGAGTTTAATTTTAAACCTCTGCTGCATGAAGACTACTTGCTGTAAAGAGTAAACATCAAAACGTCCACAACTGCTTGACTGTTTACACTGTTGATAAATAAACTATACGATCACACAGCTCTCTAGATAAAGTTGGAAAGTATAACTTTATCCACATACATACCGTCTCAGCAAATGCTAATATATGCAATTAATTGGGATTTATTTTTGATTAGTTAATCTATTCATTGTGTAATATATTTTATTAGTTTTAACTGATTGACAGCTTAGTCAATATTCATTTATATTCAGTTTGTTAATTTTATGACAAGACATAAGGCTTACTGAGTTTCTCAATATTGGGGATCACCATGCTTCCTCTTTTCATGTAAGATGCACGAAAGCCATCAACAGACAACATGATGATAGGCGGCCGAACAAACCTAGATACATAGAAAGAAACATTAATACACCAATTACAAACAAAACTAAATTAATATTTAAATTAACTAATTAATAGTGGACAGCTACGTCTTCAATTTGATTTGAATACTCTTTATAACAACCTTTGATTCTTCTATAGACATTATTCATATGATTAGGCTCAAAAAGTCACACTTAATGTGCATGCATTAACATTAATTGATATGCAATTCACTCAGTTCTCCCAGATAGGTGTTTGGTCACACAGAAGCCCAATATCCATCTTTTAACTCTTCTTTTAACAGTGTTTGCCATCATTCAGCACTTCACAGCATTCAATAGGTAAACAATTCCCTATCTTCTAGAATGTAAAGTACAGTTTTGTACCAATATATAAGTGTTGTGGACATAGTATTGAATATAAAAGGTGGGATGGATAGGGAGCCCATTCAGTGATGTTTGTCACTGAAATCACAATTGTCTCTCACCCGGCTGGACACTCATGGTTTTTCATCTCTTCACACTCTTCCTGCAACCAGGGAACATCACCTAATACAGGGAGTCAATAAAGTAGGAGGTGACAATAAAACACGTCTCATTTCCAGAAAATATAGAACTCTTGCTCTACATTTACACACAAACATGCCAAACTCCAGCTTTTTATAATTGTAGTGGTCTGGCAAAAAGGTCTTAAGAACTTGATGGGAAATGATTAACCTTCATCTTTCCTTAGGGTCATTTTGACCAGGAATTTTTTTTTTTTTAAATCGAGTGTTCATTTGAGCGGTACAAGACTTTGTAACTTTTGTTCAACTTTAATTTGGAACACACACAAAAACATTGAGTGGATTCTAGAGGATTTATGTGGCTGTAATTATGTTTTTTTACAAATCCTTCCATCGCAGGTCATTTTGACCCGACCATGTTCTTTTTTTATTTTATTTTATTTTGTCACATTTGAACATGGATCACACACAAAAAAAAAAAATTGAGTGGATTCTAGGACTTTATGTGGGTGTAAAATAAGTAACAAATCCTTCCCTTGCGGGTCAATTTGACCCCCACATAGGAATGAATGGAATGTCGAAAAAACTTTTTTATTTAATTTTTTTTTCTACAAAATCTGGAACAATCCAGACAAAATTAATATCCAAACAAAGAGCTGAGAATACAGAATATTCCCAAGGCAAAAAACACTCACATGCACACAAACACATACGCGGTACACGCACACATATTATAACAGTATAACACATTATAAATATACACGAAAAATCATGAAAAAACGACATTATTATTAAGAAAAAATATATATAAATGGATCATATATATAGTGTTCCTGTGGCTCAGTGGTAGAGCATTGCGTTAGCAGCGCAAAAGGTTGTGGGTTCAATTCCCAGGGAACACACATACTGACACTGCTAAAACAAATATTTATAGCACTAAGTCACTTTGGATAAAAGCGTCTGCTAAATGCATGAATGAATGTTAATGGATCAATATAAGCTTTCTGGACAAAAAAAAAAGCTTCATTTTAGACCTTTGGGTCATTTTGAACTGCAAGGGAAAGATTTTTTACAAAACACGAGGGAAGGATGAAGGTTAAAATATGTATGATACACACTCTGGATAAAAAAATCCAGAAAAGTCCACTGCTCCAGAGGTGTGTGTTCACAGTGCGTGTGTGTGTGTTCACTGCTGTGTGTGTGCACTTTGGATGGGTTAAATGCAGAGCAAATATTCAGAGTATGGGTAACTATACTTGGCGGCATGTCACGTCACTTTCACTTTCAAATAACAGCAATGGGTGATTGTCACTTATAAATCAAAACAAATTCTAAATCCTCCACATTAAACCATTTCTGCTAAACATTCTGCTAATTACATTCAAATGAAATGCGTGCGATTTTTGTGTTTCCAGTTTGCAGAAACACTCTGAAAGCATCCTACCTTTGCAGAGAGACCTGTAGTTTGTGCAGCAATCTCCTTTAGCCATGCAGTCCTCTAAGCAGTGACAGGCATGCTGTTCATTGCGAGTTTCACCACAGCGGTCTTTACTGCACTCAAAGCCCCCGGCTAAGGGCATAAAAAAAATCAAACAACATTTCTTGTAGATAAAACCCAAGCAATGCGAAATTAAAGGAAATTATTACAGCAGCCTGGCACAAGCGATTTGAAAGATGTCTTTCTTTTGACAGACAAAAAGTACAGTGGGGTCCAAAAGAAAAATGCTTCATTAATTTGAGAACCATGAATTTTATAAATCATGAATTTGAAAATGTCTTAATATTTGGTAGGCCCCAAGTTTGTGGAAAACCTAATACAGGTTATCAGCATGATTTTAGAATGTTCAAACATGAGTCATGACCATCTGTTCAAATGTGACCTCAATGTCACACATTTTCTTATTCAATTAGTGGTCTAACAATGCAAAATCTTAAATACTTCTAATTCATTTTCCATCATAAAACCTCAGACTTTGTGTTTATCCCAAATAAAAGGAAAAACAAATGTTGATAGGTCTTACCTGTTTTCAGGCAGTGCTCATCAAAGTCTGAGCAACAAGAACTGTATGTTTTACACAGGTTGTCACAGCGACAGTTTGGGGGTTCACTTTCCACTAGTTCAAAGCACCTGTTTTTGCAGGAACCTGACAGGCTGTTAAAGGGGTGGTCAGAAAAAACTTTGAGGACCAGATAAAGTTTAAGGAAGAGAGAAGAGACATAGAACATAAAGATTAACGATATATTTTAAATCTAAAAACACACATCACCAAAAGACAAAATTTGTTATGCTTGTGCAAACATTTGTAAGAGCTCTGCCCTGAAGCTGAAGACACAAGTATGCAGTTCAATCTTACTTACCTGTAAAATCTCAAAGATGGTTAAAGTAGCTAATATGTTCTTTGCATATCTCAATATTGACTTAGGTTAGAGCAAAGCAAATATTTATTTAATTTCGATCACAGCTGAGAGCAAGAGAAAGTGGTTGTTTCATTAAATTCCTTGCACATTACTACTACCAACTTATGTGAACTGACATGATCACTTGATAACAAAAATGTGTCAATGCATTTATACTGGAACATTTCAATGAACAAATTATATTATTAAGTTAAATTGTAGCATGAACAATTAATCATTGAATGATGGATCAAGCTAAGTCAAATGATCTTCTTTTGTGCAAGCTTGACTAAATTATATAAACTAGGCAGCAGATACAGCCTTGAAATGTTTAGAATGCCATTAGTTGAATTTGGGCTTATGTACATAAACGGACCAAATGCAGCTGTACAAATGTACAGACATGCTGTAGTCCAAGATACACAGAAAAACAACTCAAATCAAACCAATGTGAAACCTCTTTAATTTCACTAAGTCTGGAGTTAGGTAAAATATTAGATGCACCCATTTAACACATCATCATTAATGTACATTTCATACATTTTCAGACCTTTCAAACTAAATTTATAATATTTTTGTTATTGTCTCAATGCATATTAACTAGTAAACGTTTAATCATTAAACTTTGTAACAAAATGTGCATATACCAAATTTTAAAAGTGTTAAATCTAGGAAAAAGGAAGGTTTTAAGCAGTTATGCTTAACATTTTTCAGGAAATTCATCCAACAGATTGTGCAAGATGAAATGTATGTAATCAATAGAGATGCTTTGACATTATTGCCTTCTATGATTCTGAGCAATGTGAGGTCGCTCAGGAATAAAATGGATGAACTTCGAACATTAACAAGAGGATGCTTTGAGTACCGTGAGTCTTGTATTATGCTCTTTACTGAGACTTGGTTACATCCAGAGATCCCCGACGGTTTAGTTGAAATAGAGGGGTTTTCACACATTCGCTCCGATAGGACTGTGTTTCAGGAAAAAGTAAAGGGGTGGCTCCGTATATAAATGACAGGTGGTGGACAACACACAGTCCGGGTGAAAATCTGCAGCTCTGATGTAGAACTGTTGTGTGTAAGTTTCAGGCCATTTTATTTACCCCGAGAATTTGGTAACATTCTCATTTGCGCTGTTTACGTACCCCCCAACGGCAATGCTTCACGGGCTGCGTCACAGGTGGCAGACTGTGTTCATGAACAATTACAGAGTACCCCAAATGCCCCTATTTTCATTGTGGGAGATTTTAACCACTGTGACTTAAATACTGCTCTGCCGGGTTTTGAACAGTATATAAATTGTTACACCAGGAAGAATCGGATTTTAGACAAATGCTATGGTAATTTAAAACTTGCTTATACAGCCACAGCTAAACCACCTCTGTCTAATTCTGATCACAATACTGTTCATTTGATCCCCACCTATAAGACTGCCCTCAAGCGCTCTAAACCCCTGGTGAAATCTATTAATGTATGGTCAGTAGATAGCATAGAATCACTGAAAGGCTGTTTTCTATGCACAGATTGGGACATTTTTTCTAGGGAATCAAGTTTGGACAATGCCACAGAAGTAATTACAGATTATATCAAATTCTGTGTCGACATTGTGATTCCAAAAAAGAAAGTAAAAATCTACCCCAACAACAAACCTTATGTTACAAAGGAAGTGAAGGACTGTATCAATAGGAAGCATCGGGCATTTAAGAACAAGGATCACTTACAACTCAAAACTGTACAAAAGGAGTTGAACCAGAGGCTCAAAGAGGCAAAAGAACATCACAGGGGTCTGATGGAGAAAAACTTTCAGACTATGAACTCTAAAAGATTATGGGACTCAATGAAAATAGCAACTAATATGAAATTAACAGAGAAGTCCTTGCATGTCACAGATGAACTGGCAAAAGCAAATGAATTGAACTATTTTATAAGAGGTTTGACAACTATGATTTCTCTGCTGAATGTGATATGGTGCTTGATAGTATTGCTATTGATGATGCTGATAGGTTGGAGATTGACCTTAAATCCATCACGAAGGTCTTTAAGCAAGTTAATGCAACCAAGGCCACAGGTCCTGATGGAATTTCTCCATTTCTAATAAGAACATGTGCAGACGAACTGACATCAGCTTGGTGCCCTATTTTCCAGTGGTCCCTGTACTCTCACACTGTGCCAACTCTATGGAAAAAGGCAATTATTACCCCTGTTCCAAAAAAATCTTGTCCACAGGAGAATAATGATTTTAGACCTATTGCTTTAACTTCTGTTGTGATGAAGTGTATGGAAAAGCTCATTGTGAGCCAATAAAAACTGAAGTATGTCCACAGTTAGATCCCTATCAGTTCGCATATAAACGTCAAAGAGGCACTGATGATGCTATCAACAGTTTAGTGCACCTAGTGATTAAACACCTTGAGAATCCTAGGGCTTATGCTAAACTGTTGTTTGTATATTTTATTCGGCTTTAACACCTTGCAGCCTCATATTCTTTTGAAAACTATGCAGCGGATGAATGTCAATCCCTTTGTTATTAAGTGGTTCTACTCATTTCTGACCAATCGTAGCCAGCAGGTTAGGGTGAATAGGACGTTGTCTGAATCTACGATTATCAACACTGGCGCCCCACAGGGGTGTGTCAGTTCTCCAGTCCTGTTCACATTATATACTAACGAATGTACATGTAGTACTGTTAATAATTACATGATTAAGTTCTCTGACGATACAGCTATTTTAGGTCTCATATCTGGAACATCAGATGTTACTACTTACAAACATGAGGTTCAGAAATTTGTCCAGTGGTGTGATAAACATTTTCTTAGCATTAACACAAAAAAACAGTGGAGATGATGTTTGACCCCAAATCCATTGGTGTCACCACTTACCAGTGGTCATTAAAGGTCAGAATATAGTCCAGGTGTACTCTTTGCAGATATTGGGCATTCACATTGATAAAAAACTGACATGGGAGTGTTACAGGTTTTGAAAATGTCTGCATTAGGGTCCAACAGCTCATTAGGGTAACATATTCTAAGATTTTCATATGTTTGTGTTAACAAAAGTGTTGTTAAACTCTTAAAATCAGTGCTGTACATCGATCCTATAATTCGATACTTCATCTCAGCCCTGTTTTTCACTCTTAGTGTACACTTGAAAGCCCAGATTACACGGCTAACACAGATAGCCCTGAAAATTATGGAGTTTAAGCAGCATCCCCACACCTCAGGCTCTTTTTGAAGAAACAGTTACTAGACAGGCTCAAAAAATATTTCAGATCCCACTCATGTCCTTCACTCTGAGTACCAACTTCTTCCTCTGGAGACGCTTCAGAGTTCCTAAGTGCAGGCTTAACCGTTTTTAAGAACTCCTTTGTCCCACTGTCCATTAAAGCATTGAATGATAAGTTAGCTAGATTTCAACAATTTATGTTTGTTTATATATATATATATATAATAAAATAATATATAACAGGTGGGTACGGAAAGTATTCATACCCCCTTAAATTGGTATCACTCTTTGTTTATATTGCAGCCATTTGCTAAAATCATTTAAGTTCATAATTTTTTCCTCATTAATGTACACACAGCACCCCATATTGACAGAAAAACACAGATTTGTTGACATTTTTGCAGATTTATTAAAAAAGAAAAACTGAAATATCACATGGTCCTAAGTATTCAGACCCTTTGCTCAGTATTTAGTAGAAGCACCCTTTTGATTTAATACAGCCATGAGTCTTTTTGGAAAGATGCAACAAGTTTTTTCACACCTGGATTTTGGGGATCCTCTGCCATTCTCCTTGCAGATCCTCTCCAGTTCTGTCAGGTTGGATGGTAAACGTTGGTGGACACCGCTATTTTTAGGTCTCTCCAGAGATGCTCAATTGGGTTTAAGTCAGGCTCTGGCTGGGCCATTCAAGAACAGTCATTGATTTGTTGTGAAGCCACTCCTTCGTTATTTTAGCTGTGTGCTTAGGTCATTGTCTTGTTGCAAGGTAAACCTTCGGCCCAGTCGAGGTCCTGAGCACTCTGGAGAAGGTTTTCGTCCAGGATATCCCTGTACTTGGCCTCATCTCTCTCGATTCATCTTTCCCTCGATTGCAACCAGTCGTGCCTGTTCCCTTGCAGCTGAAAAACCCACCCACAGCATGATGCTGCCACCACCATGCTTCACTGTTGGACTGTATTGGACAGGTGATGAGCAGTGCCTGTTTTTCTCCACACAATACCGCTTAGAATTAAGGCCAAAAAGTTTATATCTTGGTCTCATCAGACCAGAGAATCTTATTTGTCACCATCTTGGAGTCCTTCAGGTGTTTTTTAGCAAACTCCATGCAGGCTTTCATGTGTTTTGCACTGAGGAGAGGCTTCTGTCGGGCCACTCTGCCATAAAGCCCCGACTGGTGGAGGGCTGCAGTGATGGTTGACTTTCTACAACTTTCTCCCATCTCCAGAATGCATCTCTGGAGCTCAGCCACAGTGATCTTTGGGTTCTTCTTTACCTCTCTCACCAAGGCTCTTCTCCCCGATAGCTCAGTTTGGCCGGACGGCCAGCTCTAGGAAGGGTTCTGGTTGTCCCAAACGTCTTCCATTTAAGGATTATGGAGGCCACTGTGCTCTTAGGAACCTTAAGTGCAGCAGACATTTTTTTGTAACCTTGGCCAGATCTGTGCCCTGCCACAATTCTGTCTCTGAGCTCTTCAGGCAGTTCCTTTGACTCATGATTCTCATTTGCTCTGACATGCACTGTGAGCTGTAAGGTCTTATATAGACAGGTGTGTGGCTTTCCTAATCAAGTCCAATCAGTATAATCAAACACAGCTGGACTCAAATGAAGGTGTAGAACCATCTCAAGGATGATCAGAAGAAATGGACAGCACCTGAGTTAAATATATGAGCGTCACAGCAAAGGGTCTGAATACTTAGGACCATGTGATATTTCAGTTTTTCTTTTTTAATAAATCTGCAAAAATGTCAACAATTCTGTGTTTTTCTGTCAATATGGGGTGCTGTGTGTACATTAATGAGGAAAAAAAATGAACTTAAATGATTTTAGCAAATGGCTGCAATATAACAAAGAGTGAAAAATTAAGGGGGTCTGAATACTTTCCGTACCCACTGTATATATATATATATGTATATAAATATGTATTTTCCCCATCTGGTGTGTGCAAATATATATAGACATGGTGATTAAAGGGGTGTTGCACAAAAGGTAGGGTGTAGTTTAGTTGCTCACTGTATATTGTGGGGAGGGCAGAGAGGGGTCGCTGTGTCATATGTATGTAGTATGTTATTTGTGTAGAACAGCAGATAACGTATTGTATGTGTCCAACACAAATTTCCTTCGGAACAATAAAGTTTATCTTAATCTTTATGTCAATCTATAGGTCTACTCTGACCAAGGCTAATTTGGAGTTCTTCAAGAATTTCTTGAGCTTACAAAATAGTGTTTTTTTAATTGTGATTAACATGAGGTCATAACAGCACTAGAAAAGACGTATATATATATATAATATATTCTACAACATAATTTACACAGTTGTCCATCAAACAAGAGTTCTGGGTTTTCTGGGCCTTTTTTTAGGATTTTAGGATTTATTTCTTAATTTTAAACATTTTACAAATGTTGATTTTTTAGAAATCACATGAAAGGGGGACATTGACAGAGGGTTACAAAACAGATACCAAAACAAAACAGGAGAAAAAATAAATAAATAAATAAAGGGGGGGGGGGTATCTTTTACAATGAGAATGAGATGCAAATAAATGTACATATGCAAGCACACATAAAAGAAAGAGATAGACAAATATATATATATATCCCAAATCAAATCTCAAAGGTTACAGAGGGTTACACACTAATCAACCAGTGAGTATGTATATTATCAAGGGGATGGTTATTCAGACCAATTCCAGCTGTAGAGCAGTGGCGGCTGGCCAATAGAGGGCGCTAGGGTGCCGCCCTCCCTGAACCACACACACAAAATAATAATATAAATGTATATTTGTATGATGTGATATATTAGAAAATCTTCTGTGAAAAATATATGTTTTCACCATCACAATATGGCCTCTACCTGTCAGCACGTCTCAATTTCAGCTGAGGGGCGATCGAGAAATCGCCCACAGGAGGCGGGTCTTTGTAGAACTTAGTCAAATCCTGATTCAAGATATAAATATATTCAAGATGTGACATAAAATTTAACAATCAGCGTCCTCAAATCTTAACTGAAATGGGCGATTTTTCTGTCGCCCCAAGCTGCTAAAATCAAGGCTGGTCTCGTGGTCTGTAGCGGCGCAATTTTCAATTACGTGACAATGGCAGACTCAGGTGTTATTAATTCCGGACACGAACCTAACTCTCTGCAATCTCTACTCCAATGTCCGTTTGAGAGGAGACATTTGGCAGAAAAACTGAAGGTAAAGGAGCTGGGTCCAGATCAGCCTGACGGATTGATTTATTGTGAAGAATTGTTTGTGGAATTGTGTCCAGCCCCACCTCAAATTTTTTTCACCAGCCGCGACTGCTGTAGAGTTTAATATGTGCAAGGAAACGCTTCCAAATTTAACTAAAAGTACTGTTAGGCCCCTGTAAAGGTGTCTAATCTTCTCTAGTTTCAGTTTCCATTTTAATAAGACTACACGTCTAGCAAGCAGTGTTGCAGCCATTTTAAAAGTGGGGGGGCAGCTGTCAGGTGAGTTGACCCTCAAAGGAAAATGAATTATGTACATAATGCATTCTAAATAGAATACCAATTGGCGTTTAGAGCACCAAAGTTGCAATTTTGGGAACGTGCCATGATAGCTTACAAGAACCTATTTTGTGATATAAATACTCAAATTTGAAAAATAACTTCAGGACTTGGGACAATTGTGAACATCTATATTTTTTGATTAAATAAAAATATACTTTTTACGAAATAAAGATATTGTATGGACAATATTTCAATTACACTACACTTGAACAATAACTTTTATGAGAGAATGAATGAGAGAATGAGCTTTATTGGCCAGTTATGTTGCACGAGGAATTGTTTTCATATTTTCAAAGCTCCAAAGTGCAACAGAATGACAACAACGGGACAGGACGCAGATGATACAGGTGCATCTCAATTAATTAGAATGTTGTGGAAAAGTCATTTATTTTAGTAATTCAACTAAAAATTTTGAAACTCGTGTAGTAAATAAATTCAATGCACACAGACTGAAGCAGTTTAAGTCTTTGGTTCTTTCAATTTATGATTTTGGCTCACATTTAACAAAAACCCACCATTTCAATATCTCAACAAATTAGAATATGGTGACATGCCAATCAGCTAATCAACTCAAAACACCTGCAAAGGTTTCCAGAGCCTTCAAAATGGTCTCTCAGTTTGGTTCAATAGGCTACACAATCATGGGGAAAACTGCTGATCTGACAGTTGTCCAGAAGACAATCATTGAGACCCTTCACAAGGAGGGTAAGCCACAAACATTAATTGCCAAAGAAGCTGGCTTTTCAAAGAATGCTTTATCCAAGCATGTTAACATAAAGTTGAGTGGAAGGAAAAAGTGTGGAAGAAAAAGATGCACAACCAACCGAGAGAACCTTATGAGGATTGTCAAGCTAAATTGATTCAAGAATTTGGGTGAACTGCACAAGGAATGGACTGAAGCTGGGGTCAAGGCATCAAGAGCCACCACACACAGACGTGTCAAGGAATTTGGCTACAGTTGTCGTCAGAGACGTCGTACCTGGGCTAAGGAGAAGAAGAACTGGACTGTTGCCCAGTTGCCCCAAATTCCTCTTTTCAGATGAGAGCAAGTTTTGTATTTAATTTGGAAACCAGGGTCCTTAGAGTCTGGAGGAAGGGTGGAGAAGCTCATAGATAGCCCAAGTTGCTTGATTTCCAGTGTTACGTTCCCACAGTTTGTGATGATTTGGGGTGCAATGTCATCTGCTGGTGTTGGTCCATTGTGTTTTTTGAAAACCAATGTCACTGCACCCGTTTACCAAGAAATGTTGGAGCACTTCATGCTTCCTTCTGCTGACCAGCTTTTTAAAGATGCTGATTTCATTTTCCAGCAGGATTTGGCACCTGCCCACACTGCCAAAAGCACCAAAAGTTGATTAAATGACCATGGTGTTGTTGTGCTTGTCTGGCCAGCAAACTCACCAGACCTGAACCCCATAGAGAATCTATGGGGTATTGTCAAGAGGAAAACTGAGAAACTGAGTAAATGAGATGAGCTGAAGGCCACTGTCAAAGAAATCTTGGCTTTGTGGCACTGCTGAGGTGCAGCAGTGCCACAAACTGATTACATTTATGCCACGCCGCATTGAGGCACGTGTCAGGACCTACTCATTATCAAAACCATACTTTAGATTTAATACTGTCACATGGAATTGATATTAATGGGGTTGAAGTTCTGCAGCAAAGCGATGATATATCAGATCACTATCTAGTCTTGTGTAAACTCCATATAGCTAAAGCTGTAAATTCAACTCCTTCTTACAAATATGGTAGAACCATCACTTCATACCCCAAAAGACTGCTTTGTAAGTAATCTTCCTGATTTATCTCAATTCCTCAGCATATCCAACAGCGCAGAAAAACTTGATGATGTAACAAACTATGGATTCTCTCTTTTCTAGAACTTTAGATACGGTTGCTCCTTTACGCTTAAGGAAGATTAAGGACAAGAGTCCAACACCGTGGTATAATGAGCACACTTGCGCCCTAAAGAGAGCAGCCCGGAAAATGGAGCGCAGCTGGAGGAAAACAAAACTAGAGGTATTTAGTTTGGCTTGGCGGGAAAGTACCCTATGCTACAGAAAAGCATTAAAAACTGCTAAATTTGATTACTTTTCGTCTCTTTTAGAAGAAAACAAACATAACCCCAGGTATTTATTGAATACAGTGGCAAAATTAACAAAAAATAACACATCAGCTGGTCTTGACATTTCCCAATAGCACAGAAGTAATGACTTTATTAACTATTTGACTTCCAAAATCAATACTATTAGAGATCAAACTGTAACCATGCAGCTGCAGTATCACATCAAATTGTGCACTCCAGATCCCCTGAGGAACAATTCCACTCATTCTCTGCTATAGGAGAGGAAGAATTGTATAAACTTGTTAAATCAGCTAAATCAACCAATAGGGTGTGTTAGACCCTATTCCATCTAAACTAACTAAAAGAGGTGCTTCCAGAAGTCATAGATCCTCTTTTGGCTATTGTTAATTCACCATTGTCATTAGGGTATGTCCCCAAAACCTTTAAATTGGCTGTTTTTTAAGCCTCTCATTAAAAAACTACAATTGACCCCAAAGATCTAGTTAATTACAGACCGATCTCGAATCTCCCTTTTCTGTCCAAGATACTAGAAAAGGTGGCATCCTCACAATTATATTCCTTCTTAGAGAAAAATTTATATCTGTGAGGATTTCCATTCAGGATTTAGACCATCTCATAGTACTGAGACTGCTCTCATTAGAGTGACAAATGACCTGCTCTTATCATCTGACCGTGGTTGTATATCTCTATTAGTGCTCCTGGATCTTAGTGCTGCGTTCGACACTATCGATCACAACATTCTTTTTAACAGACTTGAAAACTCTGTTGGCATTAGTGGAATTGCATTAGCATGTTTCAAATCGTACTTATCTGACCGCCATCAATTCATAGCAGTGAATGAAGCGGTATCATATCGATCACAAGTGCAGTATGGAGTACTCAAGGCTCAGTACTAGGGCCATTACTTTTCACACTTTGCATGTTACCCTTGGGAATATCATCAGGAAACATGGGGTTAGCTTTCACTGTTATGATGCTGATGATACTCAGTTCTATATTTTCTAATTATCGGACCTAAAAACCACACAAGTAATAACCTAGAACACTGTCTAACACTTGATGGCTGCTCTCTCGATTCTTCATCATCAGTCAGGAACATAGGTGTGCTATTTGATAGCAATCTCTCCTTTGACAGCCACATTTCTAGCATTTATAAAACTGCATTTTTTCATCTTAAAAATATATCTAAACTGAGACCTATGCTCTCAATGTCAAAAAAAGAAATGTTAATTCATACATTTATGACCTCAAGGTTAGATTATTGTAATGCTTTATTAGGTGTTGTTCTGCACACTTAATAAACAAACTACACATGGTCCAAAATTCACTATCTAGAGTTCTTACTAGAACCAGGAAGTATGACCACATTAGTCCAGTAACAGTGAGGAAAATAAGTTTTGAACACCCTGCTATTTTGCAAGTTCTCCCACTTAGAAATCATGGAGGGGTCTGAAATTGTCATCGTAGGTGCATGTCCACTGTGAGAGACATAATCTAAAAAAAAAAATCCAGAAATCACAATGTATGATTTTTTAACTATTTATTTGTATGATACAGCTGCAAATAAGTATTTGAACACCTGAGAAAATCAATGTTAATATTTGGTAACGTTTCCTGTAGTTTTTCACCAGGTTTGCACACACTGCAGGAGGGATATTGGCCCACTCCTCCACACAGATCTTCTCTAGATCAGTCAGGTTTCTGGCCTGTCGCTGAGAAACACGGAGTTTGAGCTCCCTCCAAAGATTCTCTATTGAGTTTTAGGTCTGGAGACTGGCTAGGCCACGCCAGAACCTTGATATGCTTCTTACAGAGCCACTCCTTGGTTATCCTGGCTGTGTGCTTTGGGTCATTGTCATGTTGGAAGACCCAGCCTCGACCCATCTTCAATGCTCTAACTGAGGGAAGAGGTTGTTCCCAAAATCTCGCAATACATGGCCCCGGGTCATCCTCTCCTTAATACAGTGCAGTCGCCCTGTCCCATGTGCAGTAAAACACCCCCAAAGCATGATGCTACCACCCCCATGCTTCACAGTAGGGATGGTGTTCTTGGGATGTACTCATCATTCTTCTCCTCCAAACACGTTTAGTGGAATTATGACCAAAAAGTTAATATTTTGGTCTCATCTGACCACATGACTTTCTCCCATGACTCCTCTGGATCATCCAAATGGTCATTGGCAAACTTAAGTCGGGCCTGGACATGTGCTGGTTTAAGCAGGGGAACCTTCCGTGCCATGCATGATTTCAAACCATGACGTCTTAGTGTATTACCAACAGTAACCTTGGAAACGGTGGTCCAGCTCTTTGCAGGTCATTGGACCAGCTCCTCCCGTGTAGTTCTGGGCTGATTTCTCACCTTTCTTAGGATCATTGAGACCCCCACGAGGTGAGATCTTGCATGGAGCCCCAGTCCGAGGGAGATTGACAGTCATGTTTAGCTTCTTCCATTTTCTAATGATTGCTCCAACAGTGGACCTTTTTTCACCAAGCTGCTTGGCAATTTCCCCGTAGCCCTTTCCAGCCTTGTGGAGGTGTACAATTTTGTCTCTAGTGTCTTTGGACAGCTCTTTGGTCTTGGCCATGTTAGTAGTTGGATTCTTACTGATTGTATGGGTGGACAGGTGTCTTTATGCAGCTACGACCTCAAACAGGTGCATCAAATTTAGGATAATAAATGGAGTGGAGGTGGACATTTTAAAGGCACTAACAGCTTTGAGGGTCAGAATTCTAGCTGATAGACGGTGTTCAAATACTTATTTGCAGCTGTATCATACAAATAAATAGTTAAAAAACATACATTGTGATTTCTGGATTTTTTTTTTTAGATTATGTCTCTCACAGTGACATGCACATACGATGACAATTTCAGACCCCTCCATGATTTCTAAGTGGGAGAACTTGCAAAATAGCAGGGTGTCAAATACTTATTTTCCTCACTGTATATCAACACTGCACTGGCTCCCTATTAAACATTGTATAGATTTAAAATCTGTTAATTACTTATAAAGCCCTGAATGGCTTAGCTCCTCAGTACTTGAGCGAACCTTCTTATATGTCCTCCACATCTGCTATGATCTCAAAACTCTGGCCATTTGATAATACCTAGAATATCAAAATCAACTGTCAGCGGCAGATCCTTTTCTATTTAGCGCCCAAACTCTGGAACAATCTACCTAACACTTATCGGGAGGCAGACACACTCTGTCAGTTTAAATCTCGATTAAGACCCATCTCTTTAACCTGGCGTACAATTAACACACTAATACGCTTCTAATATTCAAATCCGTAAAGGATTGTTAGGCTACATTAATTAGGTCAACCGGATCCGGGAACACTTCCCATAAAACACGACGCACTTGTTACATCGTAAGAAGATTTACATCTACGCTAATATTAGCCTTTTTCTTTCTTATTCCGAGGTCACCATAGCCACCCGATCCGGTCCTTATCCAGCCCAGATGATCACTGTAACAAAATCCAGTCCATATCCAGATCAGATGGTGGATCATCACCTACAGACAACCTCTACAGCTCTGAACGTCTGCGGAGACC
Source organism: Ptychobarbus kaznakovi (assembly GCA_027422405.1). Lineage (NCBI taxonomy): Eukaryota > Metazoa > Chordata > Actinopteri > Cypriniformes > Cyprinidae > Ptychobarbus > Ptychobarbus kaznakovi. Next base: position 27,649,165 of record CM049795.1, on the reverse strand, counting down.
AGGGCACCTAGATAAGCCCCAGAACAGATCTCCAGTAAGGACCTCGTCACCTAGGACAGCCATCGGGAAAAGAATACCACTAGAACCAGTGGAGCCCTAACAATCTGACTTTGCTGCAGTTGGAACAAACTACTGGTTCGTCTGGCCAGAGGGGAACTGGCCCCCCGACTGAGCCTGGTTTATCCCAAGGTTTTTTTCTCTCCGTTCTGTCACCGATGGAGTTTTGGTTCCTTGCCGTTGTCATCACCTCTGGCTTGCTTAGTTGGGGACACTTCATTTCCAGCGATATCACCGACTTGATTGCACAGATACTATTTAAACTGAACTGAGCTGGACGATGACATCACTGAATTCAATAATGAAATGCTTTAACTCAAAAAAATTCCTATTTTGATATTGTGCAGTTGCTTTGACACAATTGTAGCAATTAAAGCAAAAGGCGCCCCTACCAGTATTGAGTACATATACAGTAAATTAACATACTTTCCAGAAGGCCAACAATTCACTAAAAATGTTTTTTTTATTGGTTTTATGAAGTATTCTAATTTGTTGAGATTGTTGAGAGTGAATGGGTGGGTTTTTGTTAAAATGTAAGCCAAAATCATTAAACTACTTCAGTCTGTGTGCATTTCATTTATTTAAAACACAAGTTTCACAATTTGAGTTGAATTACTGAAATAAATGAACTTTTCCATGACATTCTAATTTATGAGATGCACCTGTACAAATATGCAATGTACAAAATAGCAAAAACATAATATAGACAATTATGTACGTACAGGTCTGATATGTATACTTTTACATTATATATTAATTATTAACACTTGGACTGGGAAAGAATCATTCTACTCCGGATAATTCTACTTTAAAAAATTTAGGAGCACAGTCAAAAATGTATGAGCACTTTCTAATCAATAATCAAAAATTCTGATAAAAAATTAACCTTCCCATTATGAGGCGATATTTGACTCCTTAAAGTGGTTTATAGGGAATTTAGTTTGACCTTTGTAACAGCATTTTTGTAACTTTATTAAAAGTGTCATATTTTGTAAAAAAAAAAAAAAAAAAAAAATACCTTATGATATGATATACAGGTGCTGGTCATATATTTAGAATATCATCAAAAAGTTGATTTATTTCACGAATTCCATTCAAAAAGTGAAACTTGTATAATGTATACATTCATTCCACACAGACTGATATATTTCAAGTGTTTAATTCTTCTTTAATTTGATGATTATAAGTGACAACTAATGAAAAATCCAAATTCAGTATCTCAGAAAATTAGAATATTACTTAAGACCAATACAAAGAAAGGATTTTTAGAAATGATATATGTTAAAAAGCTTTATATATATATATAAGCTTTTTAACATTTCTAATTAAAACAAACAGAATAAAAACAAGAAAAATAAGTACAATTTTTTTTATGAAATCAGTATTTAAGAAATACATTTGTACTACAGATGTGGCACAGAAGAACATACAAGTGCCTTGTAGGTGTATTTTCAGATGATTAATGAGGCTCAGATGTTTTGATATATATTATATAAATTATTTAAATAACAAAAATATACTTTAAAAATTAAACTCAAACTGCCGGAAAGTGGCGGCAAGTCACTGATTTGATCACTGAATCATTCATTCAATTGATTCGTTTGAACAGCTGATTCATTCAGGAACAAAGTATGTAACTGTCTTTATGAATGGGTAATTGAATCATTGACTCACTAGATTCTTTAAAAAACGCAGTTCATTCATAAACAAAACACCGCTGTGTTTGAATGGAGATGCGCAGCTGCTCAGCTGTGACTGTGTCTGAAACAATTTTCGTTGACGAAATATAGCAAAATAAGGCCAAAGTTATGTAGTTAGACAATATTATTCACTTAATATTAACTTCTTGTTTAATTAGCTGTTGTATTAAATCAATATCACATTTGCAAACTCCCTTAATAGCCTAATCATTAAAAGCTGTCACTCATCTTAGTTCATCACGATACTTGCACTGCACAATTAATCTCTTATTTAGGCTACACTCTGTCCACACTTTGTTTGTTATAATGAGAGCATATGTCTGATACATGACTCAATTGCAAAAGCAAAATGCTGAACTTCATGGACAACAGGATCCAAGATGGCGCCAGTGTGTTTGTCGGCTTGCCGTCTGGCCTGTCAGTTTTTAAATGCCAGATTGGCCGTCTGGCTATCTATGTTTCTTCTGCTGCCGCTGTTTACACACTGTGTTGATGCCATAATAACGTATGATCGCCAAATATTGCTGCACATCAGAAGTTCGCTGGAAACTCAATCTAAAGACTGCCCCATCACCCATGATCGTTTCCACTCTACATCCTCTCATCTACCGGTGACATGTGTTCGCCGTTTACCTTGTTGTATCATCTACCAGCGGAAACGTCGCAGAAAGAGGGGTAACCGCGGAGGTATCCGCGTGAGGATTAGGAGAGAATTCTCCTCGACGCAATCATCTCGTTGCTTCTCCACACTTCTGACTGGACATAATGGCCTTTATCTGACTCGGCGTTCGTGGGATGTGAGATACGTCAATCATCGGCCCATCGTTCCGGATCAGAATTGGACACCTGACTACTGCGCTCCTGCAAGACTGCGCGTTCAGAGCAGAGGTGTGAATCTCCAAAATCTTCTTCCACTCAAGTATGTCCGACAATCACAAATACAAACTGTTCATTCTCATGTAAAAATGGCCCTGGTTAATGCCAGGTCTGTGTCTAATAAGACTTTTATTTTGAATGACTTTTTTACGAGTCGTGGCTTAGACTTTTTATTTTTAACTGAGACATGGACTGGAGCTGATGAGTCATCTATCTTTGGTGAACTGTGTCCATTAAATTGTAGCTTTATTAGCACACCAAGATGTGTTCGAAGAGGAGGTGGGGTGGCTATGGTTTTTAGGAACCAGTACAAAATACAGACAATTTTTGCTGAGAACTTTTCTACATTCGAATCACAATGTGTACTGTTAGAATCTCCCACCACTCCGTTGCTGTGTGTCTTGGTTTATAGACCTCCAAAGCCAGATAAAGATTTTATAAAGGAGTTTTCTGAATTCATATCTCATATCATTACATTATATGATCATCTGTTAATTTTGGGTGATTTTAATATTCACGTCTGCTGTCCTGGAAAGCCTATGGTCACTGAGTTTACTCATGTTTTGGACTCTTTTGATTTTATTCAGCATGTTGATAAAGCTACACATGTACTTGGGCATACTCTTGACTTGGTTATGTCATATGGGTTTCCCATTGATAATATTAGTATTGAAGATGCTTCTTTCTCAGATCATAAGCCTGTTGTTTTCAATGTCATATTATCAAGTCTTACATGTGCTGCTAAAAATACAGGTGTTTATTCTCGTTGTATTAATTCTCTCACTGCAAATCAATTTTCTGATTTGTATAAAACAAATGATGTTTCAACTGCAATTTTAGCTGCTGCTGAGCAATCTTCAAGCCCAGAAAATTTAATTTCTCTCTTTAATTCTTCTTCTTCAGCTATTTTGGACTCTGTAGCCCCTTTTAAATACAAATCCCCAAAATTTAAATCACAACCATGGTTAGATGATACCACCCGTTCATTTAGACAGATCTGTCGGAAAGCAGAGAGGAGATGGAAAAAAGATCATCTTACTGTCTCTTTTGAAATATTTAAGAACTCCCTGGTGGACTTTCAGAAAGCAGCCAGAAAGGCAAGAGCTAAATTCTTTTCTGATATTATTAGTAAATACTCTCATACCCCTAAAATACTGTTCAGTACTATAAATTCAATAATTAATCCCCGTACATCCAATGAAGTAGAACCATCTGCTGACATATGTGAGAGATTTTTGAGGTTTTTTGTTGAGAAGATTGATGGCTTTCGATCTTCCCTCATTCCTTCTTACTCTAATACTCTGCTTGAATGTCCAGTTAATACAGTCAAATTTAATAGCTTTCAGCCAGTGTCTTTGTTTGATCTGAGGAACTTAGTGATGCAGGTGAAATCTACAACCTCGCCCCAGGATGTTGTTCCTTCTGATATCATTAAAGGTTCTTTTGATATAATTGGTTCTAGCATCCAAACAATTATCAATTCCTGCTTAGTCTCTGGCACTGTCCCTGCATTTTTAAAGCATGCAGTTGTCCACCCACTGCTTAAAAAGCCCAATGTTGATGTAAAATGCTTGAATAATTATCGTCCTATCTCAAAATTGCCTTTTCTTTCAAAAGTTATGGAAAAAGTTGTCCAATCACAGTTACTTCCGTTTTTAAATTCGACTATGATATTTGAACCATTTCAATCAGGTTTTGCAACCTATCATAGCACTGAAACGGCTTTGCTAAAAGTGATGAATGATTTGCTACTTGCGGTTGACTCCGGTGAAAATGCAGTTTTGATTTTATTGGACTTAAGCGCCGCCTTTGACACAGTTGATCATGACATCCTTTTGTCACGCCTTGAACATTGGGTAGGTATTAAGGATACAGCATTATCGTGGTTTAAGTCATATCTTAAATCCAGGACACTTTCAGTGGCTATCGGCCAGTTTTCCTCATCATCAGTTTCTCTCCCTTATGGGGTACCTCAAGGGTCCATTCTGGGGCCCTTACTATTTAATCTGTACATGCTTCCACTTGGTAATATAATTAGGAAATATAAAATCTCTTTTCATTTCTACGCTGATGATTCTCAGTTATACGTTCCATTAAAATCTAGACATTCTCTGCAGCCTCTTATGGACTGTTTGAAGGACATTAAAATCTGGATGGCGAATAATTTCCTCCAGTTAAATAATGAAAAAACTGAGGTGATTATTTTTGGTCCCTCTAAATCAGAAATTCTATAGTTAGTAACTTAGACAGTCTCACTCCATATGTTACGTCACATGCCAGAAATGTAGGTGTTATTTTTGACTCTGAGCTTTGCCTGAAAAGCAAATTAGCTCAGTGTTAAAAACAGCTATTATCAATTGAGAATCATTTCTAGACTTAAATCAACACTTTCCTTTCAAGACTTGGAAAAAGTTATTCATGCATTTATTACATCACGATTGGACTACTGTAATTCCTTATACATAGGTCTTCCCCAATCTTTACTGGCTCGTTTGCAGATGGTCCAGAATGCAGCAGCCAGATTGTTAACTGGTGCAAAAAAACATGATCACATCACTCCAATTTTAGCGTCGCTCCACTGGCTTCCTGTCTCCTTTAGAATTCAATTCAAGATTTTGTTGATTGTTTTTAAGGCACTTAATGGACAAGCCCCATCTTACATTTCGGATCTTATCTCGTTTAAATCTACTTCTAAGCCCCTCAGATCTGCTAATAAAGCTCTTTTATATGTCCCACGGTCACGACTTAAGTTTAAAGGTGACAGAGCCTTTGCAGTAGCTGCTCCACGGCTATGGAATCAGTTGCCACCTGACATTAAGAGTGCTCCGTCTATTTCTGTTTTTAAGTCTAGACTTAAAACGCATCTTTATTCTATGGCCTTTCCTGAATTTTAATTGTGGAATAGCATTGTTATCTTGGATTTTAACTTGTATTTTATTTTATTTTTAACTTACTGTATTTTATGATTGTTTTGTACAGCACTTTGGTCAGTGTAAGCTGAATTTAAATGTGCTCTATAAATAAAATGTACTTACTTACTTACAAGTACGTTAGAAACCTTTGAAGCTCCCTCAGCGCAAACACAAATATGCTGATCGGGTCAGTTGCACAGGTGCTCCTATGATTTTTTTTTCTTAGGCTTATCCTAAGATTTTTCGCACGCAGTAGTTTTCAGTCGCAAATGTACACGCTGTAGAGCCCTGATGCGGCGTTTCAGTAGGTTGAATCATAACATGGGAATTTGATTGCGTGAATTGTGTCGTCATAATTACTGTGTGTGTTGGGGGGAAAAAAGAGGACGTAATCGTCCTCTGCTTTTTTCTGGGGTGCATTTTGCCCCAGACCGCCAAAGAGCAAAGAAGTGAATGAATGAATGAATGGTGAGAGCAACGAGAGATTTGAAGCTCATGGAAGACAAGCCCAAGAGATGACTCGCCTTGTGATTGGCTGAATATTAACAAAATCATGGAAGGCAGATGGAAATTTTGGCGGTGAGGCAAAGAAATGCGGGGGACAGAATCAACAGTTTCTAAAAGTGCAGGGGACGTGTGTCCCCCCATCCCCTTTCCGGTTGATACGCCCCTGGAAAAAACCCAAAGAGACCTATGATAGGTGATGGTGGTATGTCTGTAGATATAATAGCTGAGGGAGGATTAAATACTGACCCCCAGAACAAAGAAAGTGCAGGACATGTCCAGAACATAATGTGGCTGGACCTAAGTGACACCTGTCACATTCTGGGTCAATGGTTAGGTCAATCCGTGCCAGCTAACACTTAGACCAGTGAACCCTATGAACCACCTTACATTGAATAAGGCAATGGCGTGCACAGATAGACGAGGAATGGACTCAGTCCAGCACTTCCTCCCATGTTTCCTGGTCTATTTCCATATTGAGGTCTGAAGACCAACTGATACGCAAACTATCAGCGAGGAAAGACTGTAAAGTGGCAAAAGTGTTTACTTAGATTAACTTAGAAATTGAGCCTTTAGAACAGACATCAAAACTTAGGATGGTATAAATTGCAGACAGGGGGCGGGGCATTGGGAAAATTAGCAACATTTTTACAAGCAAAGTCGCATATTTGTAAAAATCTAAAAAAGTGGCTTCTCGGAAGGTTATACATAACATTTAGCTGTTCAAATGAGGCAAATGTGTCTTCGATGTAAAGATCAGCTACAGAGTGGAAACTTTTATTCCTCCAGAAAGCATAAGCACCATCCAGGGTAGAAGGGAGAAACAACAGGTTAAAATGTTCTGTACCTTTTTTTAAGTTAGTAAATTTGGAAGTCATTATGAAATAATTAAGTTTACTGATTAATCTAAAGCCTCCACTCTAAACAGCTCAAAATGCTAATTATTTTCCAGCACTACAAATGGTGACGCAACTAAGAAAAGACCAATCACAATTCACTCCACAAAATATATCATCACAATCGATTACATTTTAAATTTCTACCAATTTAAGGTGTGCTAAGGTGATGTCTAGTAAATTCCCCAATTGAGCCATTGGACTTTACACTGACACCCAGTTTGCTGCCACTTAGCAGTTAATTATTGATCTGTGTATCTAATATGGCAGACCCCACTTATGAATAGCAGTCCACAGAAATAAAAGGCTGCAGTACATAGATAGAACTTGTTCATATTTGGCTCCCAAACTCTGGAAAAGCCTTCCTGATAACGTAGTGCTGGGCGGTATGACCAAAAATGTATATCACGGTATTTTTCTAAATTATACCGGTTTCACGGTATATGACGGTATTTATTTTTTTCATGCATGACCGGGTGTTAACCACATTTTCTACTGACTGAGGAAAAACTGCAGTAGATTGACTTACAATGCCATATTTTAGTGTCATGATGAGTGAATATTGTAAAAAAATTCCACACTAAATATGTGGACATTAACATTTTAAATATAAATTTGCTTTTTGAGATGCACAACGGCTCAGCTGTTACTTTATTTGGAACTATTTTCATTGATGATATAGAGCAAAATCATGCAGTACTTGTTTATTTATCTGTTGTATTAAATAAATATATCACATTTGCAAACTCCCCTTATAATTATTAATAGCTGTCACTCTCCTTATCGCGATCTGTGGGCGCACAGAAATTGAGAGCGCGTGAGTGAGTTCAAGACTCAAAAGCACGTCCAAATGTGATACATTCTGTCGGAACCTGCGGGAATGAGTATAACTATTATTAATAGCCGCAATCCCGCGACGAAATTAAAGTTCTTCTCTGTGTTCTCTGCTAAAAACCCAACTGTGAATGATGCGAATGTCGTTACTATGTTGTCAGTGAGAAAATGCAGCCGAGGCGGGGATGATTTTTGGTGTGCCAGCAGAACAACAACAGTGCGCTACATGTTTCCTACATGTTTCTTTCCCCTCAGTAATCCCTGATAACGTTTAAATGGAGTGAACACGGAGCAGTTTTTCCGTGAGCGGAAATGTAAAACCCGGAGTGGATCCAGAGCGGAGTGATTACAGAACGCGTAGAGTGGAGAGAGGAACGTGCTTTAATCCACTCCAGGCTTTGATCACATCCCCCTCATCAGACTGAATGCACCTCGTCTTTTCTTAATTTAAGACCTATTCAAGCTAAAATCAAGACAGTTATAACACTATTTCATAAGTGTAAGCGTATTTACGGTCATAAAATTAGGAAAAGTGAATTTAAGAAGGCGGGAACCCTGCAATTGACGGGAATCCATCGTGTCGACGGAGAACTGTTGTGTGTGAGAGGGGAGCTGGTGAAGTGGACGGTGGATATTTGTGGCGGTCGATGTGGATATTGTGGATGACTTCTTCTCTCTCATCACATTCTACTAGTGCTTCAGTTTCACGCTTAGTAACACATGCAGCTGTATCCTCGCCAAAATGCAATAGTGAAAAGAGACCTAACAGTGTCGCGTTCCGAACGTTATTTAAATGAGACCGGTATTGCAGTATTGTAAAAAAAATTATATCATAAGAAAAATAAACACCGGTATTCGGTATGAACCGGTATACCGCCCAGCACTATGATAACGTTTGGGGTTCAGACACACTATCTCTCTGTTTAAATCTAGATTAAAGACACATCTCTTTAGCCAAGCATTCATATAATTCATCTCATAATCTTGTACTGCAGTTATATCTGATCAAACGCACATTATTATGCTTTAGCTTGCGTTAAACAAATAATTTTTGCTTGGATGGAACAACAGCTATGCTAATTATGTCTCTATTTGTTTATCTGTTTCTGCATCTAGGAATTACACAAGCTTCAGTCTGGATCCAACCCTTAAATGATCTGAGATGACCAAACACCAGAGAAAAGATGATGCCAACCCCTCAGAGGACATCAGAGGAAGCCAAACCTCAGACAATATACAGAATTAACCAAATTTTGCCATAAGTTTTATATATTAAGTATCTGCAATATGTACATCTATTGTATAAACTTAATTTCCTGTAAAGCTGCTTTGCAACGATTGTATCGTAAAAAGCGCTATACAAATAATCTGGAATTTAATATAAGGTAGAGACCTTATGTCACTGAACAACTTTTTTTTCTCATATGTATGTTTTTAATTAGCATACTGAATGCACATTTAGTATTGAATTTAAAACCATAAAAGTTGTCAATTCTACCCGGATGCAACCACAGCAGTCATGTTTAATATATTAATTGCATAAAGCTTAAATTTATAATTGTAGGCTATAGTAATTTATACATTGAGCACACATATTATAATATAAACACATTCTGGTATAAATAAGTATAAACCCACATCCTGAGAAAGACTCATCTGATGATCCTGCCTTGCCGGACCGTCTGACCACATAAGCCTCACACACAGGGCACCGCGAGAGAAGATATAATACGGAGAATACCTGCATACGGACACACCGTGAGAGAAGACAAATGTCGCCGAAAACATGGGTAAAGATAAAGCAATTGCATCACATTCAACTTTTGACTTTAAACAAAATTTAAATGCGCGTCAGTTCACATATTTCAACATATAGGACGGCCAAGAAAATTCAATAGCATGCTTATTAGACTTAGCTTTTATGTCTGCGACCAAGAGGAAAAATCAAACTCCAAAGCAGTCGAATATTTATATTTGCAGCTGCCAATAAAACTACCTTGTAAAAGTTTTCATGGACGGTATTTTGCTACTAAGTGAACAAATAAGAAAAAATAGAGTGGAGATTCCACTCAGGCATATTAATTACATCTATAAAATGCAGTAAAGAGTCGACCGAATAAACGTTCTGACAAATAGAATACGTAAGCATTACATAAATACCAAAACCATCTTGCCATACCCATTTCAATCGCAGCATGGTTGATGTGTGCTTGGTCCCTGCCACACCGAGTGAGTACTCAAAACTACGGCACTATATTCCCTTACTTTACTCTCAACACCCTCACACCAGGAAACATGAACCATGGGCGTAAATCCCGGGGGGGACATACCCCCCCATCCGAGGGTTGTCCCCCCCAAAAAAAAATATTTAAAAAATCGCACTCTCTATTGTGAAAAATATATGTATGTATACCTAAAATAATTGTGTAAGTAGAAAAAAAAAATCGCAAAAAATGCTTTTAGAAACAGTTGAGTTCCCCCTCCCCTTCCTCACAGTGGTTTGGCCCACTGCCTGCTTTCCCAGTTCATCTCACCCAGTGTTGCCAGATTGGGCGGGTTGCCGCCCAATTGGGCTTCTTTTGATCGGCTTGGACCGGAGAATAACGCATTGGGCGGGTAGACCAAATTTGGCTGCTTTTAAAAAACTAAAAGCCGCCAATCAGCTGCTTTTTTCTTCGCTTTTTATTTTTAGTCATGTTATCTTAATATGTTCGAGCTCAAAGTATCACAGTAAAATAATGTGTAGTGCAGTCATCAACTCATTTTTCCTAACGCAACCCCTTTGGTTCATTTTAACAGAGACTTGACAATCAATTTACCATCTTTTATGTTGGTGAGACGTGATGACTCGTGAGTGATTGGGTTTTGGCGCTGTAAAGGGCAAAATTTAAATGTGCAGCTATATATTTACTCATTCACTTTATTTTTAGACTTCAACAAGTAAGTGATTGTCAAAGTGGCTTAAATATAAGTTACATGATAAAGAGTCTAAGAGTGACTCAAATCTCACAACGTGGATTAATTGAATAGAAGACTTCTAAATGTAATTGTAACTGAAATAAGAGAACAGTTGAATGATTAATAAAAATCAAAACTGAATATGGGATATACAATGCTGTCCTGCATCAGAACATCTTTTAAACCGTCCAAACTCTTGTATACTTGGCATTGACAGCTGCTGGACTTAAACAGTTTTGACTGTGCTAAGTTCTGCATTATGTTCTAAAATGTTTTACTTCATGAAATACGTGCTGCCTGAAGATAAAGCACAAGAGAGCTAAGCACATTGTTGTTAATTGTTATTATAATTTTATTTTTGCTGTCAGATTATCATACAGTACACTGAAAAAAATGATTCTGACCCCTTGTAAATGTTACATGTTTTTATCTGGTTAATTTCACTGATTTTAATGTGTTATTTAATCCTACATATTTTTTATTATTATTTTCAAATTCACTGCCCTTGTTTAAAACAAGTTAATTTCATTCAATTAAAAGTAATTAGAAAAAAATACGTTTCATTTAATTTCCATATACTGTCCGGTCTGCGCATGTGCAGACTCATTTTTTTTCTGAAGGCGCCAAAGTGGGGGGATTGAACGTTATGCACTCGTTTGAATGCTGCATCCAGCTCTGCATTTTCGGTAAGTAAGCAATATATAATCATTGGTGTGTTATATTTGTTACTTAAACAGGGTTCTGTTTACACTTTTAAACGTTTTATAGAAAAAAAATGTGTTTAGCTAATGCAAAGTTTGTGTGTTTTTATATAAATTACATTAGCTAAGGTTTCAGCGACTAGCTTAACCACGTGAGTTGTGTAAGGTTAGTAAGTTAACTTTTAAGTTAATGCTTGGTGAATTCAGTGTTTGTCTTGACTTATTTATTAGTTTGTGGAAGCCAAAAAAAAAGCAAAACAGTTTTACGAATGTTAACGTTAATTGTACCAGCACCTTCCTTGCTGTCTAGGCTTGTATGTTACGTTAGACTGGCCAAGCCTAACATTACATTAACGTTATTCCTGACTGGCTGTAAGCATGTTTTCTAATCTTGTCAATTAACATTAGGACAAAATACACCTGTGAAATCATGTTGGTAAAATGTGGTTAATGTGCACTGACGGCAAGAATTTATGTTTCTACATAATCATAATGGCAGGCCTAGGTAACGTTGGGTGCCTGAATTGACCGTTTCTTTAAAACTTTGTATTTTTTTGACACCCGTAGACCCGCCCCTACTCTGCAGCTGACTGGCTCCGACCGACCGTGACATTTTCAAGGCCTGTCACTCCACTTGCGCAAACCTACCCAACGAATGCAACGAACACTAGCCAATCAGAGGCAGGTATTCGCGGAATGCGGGTAGGAATAAAATCAAGCTTCTCTTTCGTGGTAGCGGCATCGGTAGCAGTCCTCGTGGACGGTATCCGACTCGCCTTATCAGAGCTTAAAACGTAAAGGTGTACATGTAAGTGAAAGTACATGTAGTAGAAGCATGCAAATATTTCATAACTAAATAGCAGGAGATTTGCAGATGACACGAGAGGACCAGCTAGTACGACCACAGCCGATAGTCCAGTGAACGACCAGTTAATCTGATGTGGTAGGTAGAAGAGGACAGGGATAAGAATGTGGGTTTAGCTAGCAGGTTGATGTTGTTCAACTTTGTTTCTGCTCTAAACACAAAGACCAATTATGTTGGCACTGCATCTATTGCTCCCAATTTCAAACTAATACTTTAAGTATAGAAGTGGAACATGAAAAATACAAATACTAATAGAGTTAATGATATGGCATGAAGAAAAAAATTAATTAATTAATTAATTTTAATTAACAAATTAATTAAATTTACAAAACTAAGAGCTGGCAGGGGTCTTGACTTGTTGACTCAGTTATAATATCTCACAATGTACTTAGTAGTTGTAGGCTTGTGGACTGCATTGTGAAGAGATTTTTCTGTTTCTGATTTCACAAACAGTTTATAAAAAAATCGCCATATATGATCTGACACAATGTAAATAACCTTACACAATTATTTATTCTAAAACATTGTACAGGTGTTTATATTTCATGCATTGTTGTACAAACAATGGTAGTTAATTTAAGAAACCAAATCTGTTTTTTACTTAATTCACACAATTTCCAGAAACTTCAATATACCCTCTTGTTTCATATAATTTCCTGTCTGTATGCTTAGAGCATCTAAAGCTTTGAAGGCATTATTTTCTGATGTAATTTGTAAATGCTCTTAAGTAATTTATAAGAGGAATAACACACTTGCATGAAAATAGTCCCGCTGTGAATAAATAAATAAGTTGATAATAATTAAAATAATCTTTCCTGAAAATGAAGTCCATGTCTGTCTGTCCACTTCCACCCTCTTAATCTGCCATTTGTTGGATATTTTTTTTATAGTAATAAGGTATTACAATTTGGACTTGGACACAAATTAGTTTGTAGTGATCTGATTTGAGTCGTGGGCTTTAACATGTTTTGTGCTGACACAAGTTTGTGATTATTGGACAATTACTTTTTTCCTCAACATGCTTACAATTTATCTTTTTAATCCCTGCTCATTTTTATTTCTGTTGCAGGTTTTTCTCATATCTGATTGTCTTGGTGTGATGTGGACCAAAGCCTAATTCTTTGGGGAGCTCATGTTGTTTTGGTAAGTGCATTTAACATGCATCTTAACAGCTATACTGATCACAGCAGTGCTGGTGAAAAGCTAAGAGAAAGCTAAAAATGTTCTGTAACTGTGTGGTATACATTTAGTTCTTTATTTATGGGGGGATCTCAACGCTGGTACTTTATCATCATATAATTCATAGAGAAGTGCTGCTATAAAAGTACAGTACACACAGACATTTTCTTCATGTCTAGCTTCCTGCTAGGCGTGCTTGTGTGTATTTGTTCTTTCTATAACAGTATTACTAACAGCAGTGCAAAGTAAATCTGCCACTGATACACTGTTACTCTTAGGGCGTACTCACACTAGGCCCGGTTGCCTTGTACTGTGCCCAAGCACGATTGTCCCCCCACGCTTATGCTTTCCTTGTCTAGGAAACACTGCACTCTTTTAAAAAAAGCGCTCTCTCTCGCTCGGCACAGTGGAGTTTATGTGCGAGTTCCGTGCTGAGTGCGAGTACGCCCTTAATCTGTTGAGTAAAGCTTCTTTTTGCTTAATATGAGATTCCGTGGCCCAAACTAAGTCACAATAAACTATACATTTAGTTGTCTTTACAGAGCATAGCTTTATGTAATCAAAGTTGAAACGGATCATCATGCCCCGGATGTGACTGTTACGACACTATCACTAATGTTTGATTTTTGTCCCCTTTTCTCTCTTTGTGGTTTGTCTAGTTTATGTGGCAGTGTAAAGACTGTGGTGTGGAAGTGTCTAAGCGATCTGAAATTCTTAAACATTACAGGCTGAAACATAGTCATTTTGGGCGTGGCCATCATATTAAGTGTATATACCCTAATTGTCCATGCGTATTTACAACTTGGAATTCACTTTTGTCACATTTGTCAAGGAATCACGAAAATACCTTAAAGCACTCTGACATATTTACTTCATTTTCCTGTCATTTATGTGGCTGTAGTGAACTTGGAACAGAACATGATTATTTTGTGCACATAGGCCATCATCTGAAAAACAATGAGACAGTCACATGTATGTTTAAAGGCTGTGAATACACATCCAATGTATACAGCACCTTCAAGTCGCATAAAAGTCGGAAGCACAGCTTACATACGTTGAGAGATTTTAAGCATGGTGTAGTCCAGGGAACAAGTGTAGCTGAAACTGAAGAGCCTGGTGTTTCAGACAGTGAAGAATTCTCTAATGAAAGTCAGTCTGATGACATTGATTTAGATAAGTCAAAGGATCAGCCAGAGATAATAGAACAAAAAATTGCTGCAGTGTTATTAAAGCTGGAAAATATTTTTCATGTGCCAAGTGCTGCAATTGATGAATTGCTGGAAGAATTTCAATATTGTTGAGCACAGCATCTTTGTGTAGTACAAGAAATGTGATACATGACACACTGAATAGTTACAACCTGCAAATTGACCGGTCAGTCATTGAAGAACTTGCATCGGCCCTGTGTACATCTAATCCTGTCTATAAGTCAATTGGCAAAGGTTGTCCTTTGGCAACATCCTTTAAGCGCAAACAATACTACAGATACAATTTTCAAGTTGTGGAACCCATAGAATATATCTTGGATGACAAAGATAAAAGAACGCTGCAGTATGTTCCACTATTAAAGTTGTTACAGCAGCTTTTTACTAATGGTCACATTCTTAACAAAGCATTAGATAATCACCTCATATCAGAGGGCAGAGGAGACGTGAAATACGAGTCTTTTCGAGATGGTCAGTTTTTCAAGGATAACCATTTTTTGTCAGAAGGTGAGCTACGAGTGTTGTTGAATTTTTATGTGGATGATTTCGAAATTTGTAATCCACTTGGTACATCTCGTAAAAAGCACAAGATCTGTGGCGTTTACTGGACTCTCAGCAATTTACCACCAGGTTGTCATTCTTCGTTGTCTTCAATTTATTTGGCCTTACTCTGCAGATCTGATGATGTGAGGAAATATGGCTATGAAAAGGTACTAGAGCCCT
This sequence comes from Ptychobarbus kaznakovi, assembly GCA_027422405.1. Classification (NCBI taxonomy): domain Eukaryota; kingdom Metazoa; phylum Chordata; class Actinopteri; order Cypriniformes; family Cyprinidae; genus Ptychobarbus; species Ptychobarbus kaznakovi. The sequence goes on along the minus strand of CM049795.1, from coordinate 27,633,755 downwards.
TGTTGAGGGATCTTGCCATTTTGGAAAGTCAAGGTATTTTTATTGCTCAGCTTGGAGATTTTGTGAAAGGCACAATACAGTGTGTTGTAGCAGACAATTTGGGGGCACATGGAATTGCTGGATTTATTGAAAGTTTTGCAGGTGAATACATTTGCCGCTTTTGTGTGGCCAAAAAGTCGCAAATTCAGGAGAGCGAAGTGAGTTCAGGAACATTTACTCTCCGAAGCAAAGAGATGCATGAAATGCATGTTAGATCAGCACAGGAAAATGGACAAGCTTGTTACGGTGTTAAAAGGAAGTGTGTTTTCTCTTCATATCTTTCTCATTTTAATGTCTGCACAGGCTACCCTCCAGATGTTGCACATGACATCTTTGAAGGCATATTACCAGTTGAGTTGGCACACTGCCTCAACTTGTTAATTTCAAAAAAGTATTTCACACTTGACAAACTCAATGAGTCCATTCAGAAATTTCCTTACAAGTGGACAGACAAAAGTAATCGTCCTCATGCTATTCCCAGGACATTCATGCTGAAGAAAAGCATTGGAGGAAATGCGCATGAAAATTGGAGTCTTTTGCGATTGCTTCCGCTTTTGATTGGACATTTGGTGCCCCCAGATGAACCTTCCTGGCAGGTCATTTTGGACCTTAAAGATATCGTTGAGCTAGTTGTTGCACCAGTGCACACAACACAATCCATTGCTTTCCTTGAAGCCAAGATTTGTGACCATAGAGCTAGGTTACGAGAGGTTTTTCCTGGTCTAAACCTGTTGCCGAAACATCATTTTGTGGAACACTATCCACAGATGATCAGATTTTTTGGTCCACTAGTTGGGTTGTGGACAATGAGGTTTGAGGCGAAACACAGTTTTTTTAAGCAGGTGGTCCGTCACACACGCTGCTTTAAAAACATACTCTTGTCCATGGCGGTGAAGCATCAGTTCATGATTGCTTATAACTTGGCATCAACCACAACCGAAACTTCTAGCTTGACTGTCTCAGCTGTCTCAACTGTCTCTGTTGACATTTTGCATCAGGATGTGCAGAAGGTTCTGCGGTTGGAATACCCTGATATTACTCACATTCAACTCACAAAGAATGCGTCTGTTCATGGAGTTAACTACAGAGAAGGTATGGTTGTTGTTCATGGCTCTGTAGGTGGCTTACCAGAGTTTGCAGAGGTTATCCAGATGGTTGTTGTGGAGAAAAGCTTGAGCTTTATTGTTAAAAAGCTTGATGCATGGTATAGGGAGCATTTTAGGGCATTTGAGTTATGTCCCACTTCAGAAGTCTCCCTCATTCAACTTGGTGCCTTGTTGGACCCGTACCCCTTGGCAGATTACAGGATTGGAGGCCGGCGAATGGTGACACTTAAACGATTCATACAGATACAAGGTTGGATTATGGTAGTTCGTGTTGTGTTCATATGCTGCATGAGTTAATACACTAATACACTAAATATGGTAACAAGAGGGCAGCCTAACATTTCTTACAGGAGGAATAATTTTGTTTTTAGTAATGATAGAAAGATTTTTTTTTAGGGAAATCCAGTCCAATCATCTGACATCTCCCTGTACTAAACTACCCTCATGTTGCCATTATATAAATGTACATGTTAAGGAAAACATTTGTGACTAAAATAATACAAATTTGTGTTCAAATCCGTCAGTTTAACCCCTTAACGCGTAAATTTATATTTTTGTGTAAATAAAAAAAAAAATGTGTGTTTTGCCTTCAAGTAGATGGTAAATAATGTTGTCAAACGGTTTGTTGCATATTTATGACAATAGGCGTTAAGGGGTTAAATATATCATGTTCAAAGAAAGAACTACCACACAACCACAAACAAGGAAAAAAATATCTCAGTGTTCTTCATTCCACGCAAAGAAAGTAATGGTAAAAATTCATTGTGTTTTCAAGTGCAGAATAACATTACAGATTGGAATTGTGTGGTGGTATGATCCTGCTCTGGTTCGGTTCATTAAAAGTTATACCTAAGTAACAATAGTACGAAATGCTGATTTACCTTTTTTTTTGTCTTTAACAATTAGATTGAAGAATGGCACAGCATCTGAAGTTGAGAGTCATTGTGGGCGACGATGACTATAGAAGACTTGATCTCCATTCAGGAATGCCAGAAACTTTGGCAGAGTTCCACAATACAATTTGCCAAGCATTTGGAATTGAAGCAGACTTTCGTATTCAATTCATGGATCCTGACTTCAACAATGAGTTCATGAATGTTACATCAGTACACGACATAAAGGACAGAAGTACAATCAAGTTGGTGTACATGGCAACCCTAACGCTAACCCCCCTAAATGATGTGGGTTTGAGTCCATCTTCTGTAATGCAGAATGCTCCCAGCACTTCTGGATCATCTGGAGCACCAATGAGCAACCAAACATCTCCCATTTCCTCACAGGCCTCATTGCCCACAACAGACTCGGATGACACCATCATTCTGCCACATTCAGACAATGAATTGAGATCACGTGCATGGCCACGTGAATTCCCCATTCCTCACTTTCCATACAATGTAGAGGTGCAGCTTCAACGTGGAAATGACAGCTTCAGAGAAACTGGCACTCAACTGAAGATTACTCCAGGGTTGAAGTCTGACATCTTAGAGAAGCTAGCCGAGGAGATCTTCCAGTATACAGCGTACCACAAAAATTACCAAATAGATGAGGTAGCAGAGGCACTCATCAAAAATTTCCCTGTTTGAAGGAACCATCTGCCACTGGTTACTATGGCTGGATGATTAGCCTAAAATATAAAATGGCTAATTACAGAACAAAGATGCGAACTATTGGCTTTCCAGAAGTGACTGTAAATGCTTTGAAAAACAAACGTAGTGATGACTGCCTCCCAGCAAAAATGTAAAGAAGCCTAAAAAGGCTGAAGTCAACTTTTGTCCTTTCACCCTGCTGGCGAAACGGATGAAAGCTTAGAAAATGTCAGACTTGAAATGTTGAATGATGTCAGACAAAGAAACAGTGCATCATGTGTAAAAAAGAAGATGTCAAAAACATTCTCCTATAGAAGAAAAGAGGTAGTGCAGGACAATCCAGCTGCCGGAGAGTTTAAAGCCAGGTGGCCTGCACTTTTTCACATTGATGAGGTAAGCACATGCTTGCTCCCTGGGTTTTTACATTGCACTTTGACCCCTTGTATATAAAAAAATATTAAGGTTTAAATAAGGATGCAGGATGCTGGTCCAGTTTTGATTTTTTGCCATTACCCTTGATTGATAGCAATACATCTGGCTAGAACACACTGTACACCTAATATAAGAAAATTTGAATATATCTATTTAATAGCTACAAAATATCATTACACCAATGGCTGATCACAGTGCTCTTTGTCTTCTGTTGTTGTTTTTTTTGTGTGTGTAATAGATAAATGCTGAATTCCAGCGCATAACAACCGTCCCACTTGAAACAACCTTCATGGCTCAGCTGGACAGCCATTTTCCCCAGCTGACATCTATTTTCAACAAAAAGGGAGGTGTTTCTGGCCAAAAACTAGCCAAACATCTGGCGATCTTGCAAGAGGTAAACATGTTTTTACATTTTAGTAGAAAATATCTTATACACTGTGGAGAAACCTGAAATATACCCGTCTAGTGCCAGCCTTGATTATTTGTAAGGGGCAAGGTTCCTAACGCTACATCCACACTACTACATTTTTGTTTTAAAACGGAGACCTTTTGGTACATTTGCACCTACCATGCAGACTGAACTGTCACCCTATCGCCCTACACATTCAGACCTGATATTTAATGAAAATGAAGTCACAATACACTAACATTCTTTAGCTAAAGAAGGCAGTCCATTTACAAAATGTATAATGAAGTCATTGTGTATATATTTTTGAGGCTACCACAGGTTTGAATTATTCTACAGTTTCAAGACATTTTTTATTTATTGTATTTTAATAGTTTTAGTCCTTTACACAGGCTAGAAGTGACATCAATCTTAAAAGGGCAGCAGTCCTCAAGGCACTTTGCATCTACCTTGGTGAGGATGATGGACATTCTCATTCGGGAGTATAAGGCAAGTCATTGTAATTGCATTTATCAGTCTGATGTACTGTCTTGTATTATAAAATTTAAGATCCTAATGTCACTAACCCACTAGTTAGAAGAAAATGAATTTAAAGGGGCACTCAACAAAACAAACCCAATGCATAACAAAATCAGTGTGTTGACACCAAAACTATGGCAGCTGTAGTCCTATCACAGTCTACATGCTATCGTGTTTTGGGGTCTAGAGTATTATAGTGTGGAAGCCTGCTGTTTATTTAAATCAACTAATGCAAAACTTGAAAAAATGCTCTAGCCACTAAAGCATGTCACTACATAGGATCATACTGGTGTTTTTATGTTTTAGCCCATTGATGACGAATGCATTAAAGGAGAACTCGGTCAATTTTAACATTGAGCTCATTTTTTTGTAATTTTGGAGTGCTGTCAGTACAGAGAACCTGTTTTTTGGTCCACAGTAGTCGATTGTCGAGTTCAAGCGCATAGGTTTAGTTACCTATGATCACGCGCGTGATCTCGACAATCGACTACTGTGGACTTCGACCGAAAACAGGAAATAAATACAGGTATGTGCGCTGGCTGCATTAACATCACTTTTATTCATATCTTTCACATCTGCTGCAGTCAGATTCACCGTGTTCACTCGAAAGGAATCACTCACATGGCTGGGCATTTGTAATTACACATCAAGGATGTTAAGAGGCTAAAAGCAGTTTAAAACTTGCCCCATTGAAGTTAACAGGGTGCCAATTTTAAAAAGAGGATAACACTATGTAGGCAACCGATTTCTGTCGTTTTCTCTGTACTGACAGCACTCCAAATTTACAAAAAAAATGAGCTCAATGTTAAAATTGACCAGAGTTCTCCTTTAACATTACCACTGACCATTTTCCAAAGCATCAATTTTAACCATATAAGTAGCCATAAGCTTCAGAATATTTGTATAAAAATCAACAATTTGCTGCACAGTTTTCAAAGCAGGTACCATTTTCTAAACACACCCTGGTGCCTTCAAGAACTCTGACATACGATAATTATTAACAGACTCTTACAAACTTTATGTTGAGGAAATTAAATCCTGCAGAGTAAAACAACATGGATGTTGTCACAGGATGATGTACATTTGTCTGTGTCTGGACTGGAGATGTTCAGTAATTGGCTAAAACATTTTAAACCATCAGTTTGGTTCTTGAAACAATAAGGCAGGCTTTATTCATTATTTTTCTTATTGTTCAATTAAAAGACCAAAACCAACAATGTGTTAGTCCATCTCTCAATCCATTCTGACTTCTGTGTCTCTGCTCCATTTGCAGAAAAGTTTGGATATTTTTCACAATGCCATAAAAACAAAAATCTGTGGTTTGTTAATTTACATGAACCTTTATTTTACTGACCAGTGTAATTATATATTGTAAATATAAAGACATTTAGAATTTTCAGGTCATTAAAATCTATTACATAAATTCATGTTTTTCTTATATTCTACAAATATACAGGACATTGAAGGAGATGACATCCAGAGAGATCTGCAGAATTCCACCATGGGCGTATATGTCATCAACAAGGAGGGTGGAGAAATTGGAGCACATGATGACATTGGCATTTATGTTGAAGGAGAAATCATTCTGGACAACATTGGATCTGTAGCCCAAGCATGTGCAATGATGCTGGGAGTCATCTATGTATTGAACATGGCTTACCCCAAAGAGCTGAAATACTCCTATGAATTCTTTCAAAAAGTGCTCTTGAAAATGGATGGAGAAAGGCTTTCCCCCAAAGTCCTTGGACTAAAGAACAAAATCATTGCTGGACTGTAGGATTTCTTCAGCCGCTCATGTGAATGCCGCTAAGCTGCATTTTTAAATCTGGTTTGGGAGGCGATAGAAAACATTTAGTATGATGTAAAATGCAGCCCTAGAAGATGCAAAGTGAGTGGTGGACTGTAATATATAGCCACTGGTGTGAACATTTAAAGTTGTCATTTAAAATTGAGGTATTGCATAAGAAGAGGACGCAATGAGATGACGTCATTAAAAGAGCTCCAGTCAAAGTTCAAACGATGGAGAACCATGTGTAAAACATGGAATTATGACATTTCTTGTTAGTTTCATGTAAGAATGTTACAGCCTCCTCATTGCTCCACACAAATGTTATGTTTCATTTGCACCTATTTTTATTATTCTCAGAGGAACTTGAGCTTCAGTGGACATTTAAGTCACGTTTCATTTTATTCAGTAAGTCTTTAATTTTTTTTCCTATTACAGTATTTTTTGAATGTAACTGTTTGCAGTTTTTTGTAATTTCAGCATCAGGTCCTCAGTTTGCACTGTGTTGCAGCTGTGGACAGTTCTTGTACTATAGTATTTTATGTTCTGTATAGTAATGGTGTATTTTGTTATTTGTATATGTTGTGCTCTTGCAAAGTCTTCCAGCTAGTCTGGTTCATTTGTTTTGTTTTTGTTAAGAATGGTTCAATGTATTTTATGTTAATTGGTGATACTACTGCAGAAAGCAATTTGAGAAATGGTGACTATTGAGATACTCTTTGTTTGGGAGATTACTGAGTTACAGTACTGCCATTCTTGTTTGAGTGAGCAAAAATATCTCTTGGATCACAAATAAAGTTACAGTTGAAAATATTGGGTTTGCTTTATTTGTCTGAATATTAATGAAAGATACAATAGATTAAAAAAATATTGGATTAAAATTAATATGTAGAAATTAAACGATTAAATTGATCTGGTTGCACAATTAATTTGAGTAAATTCTACTCAAAATAGTTTAGCTAAAATTATGAATATAATTAATCTGAAATTACTGAATGGATTAATAAACTCAATGTATAAAATATAAGTACAACCAATTTATAAAATATAAGTAAACTCAACTTATAAAATATAAATTCACTCAACTTAAAAAATATATCTGGATTTAGATAAATTTATTTCGTGCAACCCCTTGACGTAATAAAATTAAGTAAATTCAACATAACATTTTTTTCAGTGTAATGAATCAACGAAAACACATGTTTGGCTGCTGTGGGTGTGAATTAACATTGCTTTTCTGATCACTTTGTTGGTGCACTTTTTTTGCACAAAAATGTGCTTTGTCTTACTGTGTGACATTGAAAATGATGCATGTTTTCCTCCCGGGGGTTATCATTAATTTCTTGATTGCCATTTGAAAGGTTCCTGGTCATTTTAAGCATATTTTCTGACTGTCTTTAACGCATTTCCCTGTTTTTGATCCATGTCCTATAAATATTCATTATCTTTATACCCTTTTTTGTCATTATGTTATTTGAGGAGATAAAAGTGGTCCTTATCAACCTTGATTGACATGGTAATAAAATCATATCACATTATTTTGCAGTTAAAATTTTGGGCTGGTTTTTTGAAGTGGGCGGGTTTGGGAGCTTTTGGGCTGGAAATCGTCAACCCGATCTGGCAACACTGATCTCACCTACTCCACACTAGGGATGGGCGATACCAATTATTTTGTTTCCGATCCGATACCAAGTACTTTCAAGACAAGTATCGTCGATATCGATACCGATACCGATACTCCAATGAAATATTTTTATGTGAGTGATTTTATATTGTTTTTTGATAGCCATCTTTAAATAAAAACTGCAATGGACATGATTATTTTTTTACATTTATTAAAAAATACTGAACATTATTAATTAAATGAACAAAGATAACACTGTAAGCTATATAACAAAAACATTGAACACGTCACAAACTTTTTCTCAATAATTGTCACATAATGTTTCTACATTTCTTCCCTTTATAGGTTTTTGAGATGAAACAAGTGAATGTTGACATTCTCCTCTTCAGCCTGTTTTTCTTTGACTGATCAAAATCTCTTGCTTTTGAAAAAATAAACCAAAAAATACCTAATAAATAATAATAACAAAAAAAACTAACAACAGTCAATGGACTGGAATGCACTGAAAATCAAACCAAGGATGTCTGTGAGGCTACAAACACTTCAAATTATTTAAATGTCAAATCAGCTTAACTTCAGGTTGAATCTTACATTTAAGTCGCAGTCTTCATGTGTGCATACTGATATAAACCATGAAAAAACATGAAAACTGGTTTATAAGTTTTTGTGAAGGAACAAGAGAATGTTGACATTTTTCCCCTTTAGCCTGTTTCTTCTTTGACTGATCAACTCCCCTGCCTTTGAGAAAATTATCTCAGACGGAACAGATGATGCAGTGATCCCAATATATTTTTTTGCTAGTTTGCTGAGAGTTGGGAAGGTTTGCTCGTGATTTCTCCACCAAACTAGTGGGTCTTGGTTTCGGGGAACTACTTTCTCCTCAGCATAGCGACGCATTTCAATTATAGAATCACTGCTTCCCAATTGTTGTTGTTGTGCTGATATAACCTGGATGTCAAAATCCTCCCATATGCCGCCTCTAGATGTAGCTGATGCAGTATGTGGGGTCATTGGAGGAGTCACTGATGAGGCAGAGCTTGCTGTAGGTACTGACACAGACCTTAGGACAGATGTTGAGGTAGCTTCTAGTGGTGCAGCAGCTAACTCAGATGTGGCCAAGTGGACATCCTGCATTTCAGATAGGAGTCGCTTTTTCACTGCTTCTACATGATCTTTGTCACGAAATGCCAGGTGCTTAAACCTCATGTCAAGAAAGGTGCTGGCAGCGAGGCTGTGTATGGTTTCAACCCCACGGAATCTGCGCTGACATTGCTGTGCCAGTTCTGCAGCAAAAGAGCAACCTTGACGCTCACTGGCAGCAGTTGCTCTAAGAAGCAGTGATACTAGGGGAATGACCTTTGAGATAGAAATGTGTTTTTCTGCTGATACTTCACGTGTTGCCTCCTCAAAAGGTTTCAAGGCCTCAATGGTCAGGTGGATAACAGCCCGCTCTTCATTTGTAAAGCACAGGTCACTCTTTCCAAGTAGACAGAGGGCTGTTGTAACTGGATCCATTTGTTCATGTAGCCTCTCCAACATGTAGAAAGCTGAATTCCACCTGGTTTCAACTGAAATTATGAGTTTATGTTCTGTCACCTTCAGCTGCTTTTGGATCTGTTTAAGCTTCTCTGAGGCTTTTGTGCTGTGGTGGAAAAATGATACAATGCTTCTGCATTTTTCCAGCAGGTGAAAGATCTCAGGAGATGTTTTTATTGCATCTTTGACCACCAAGTTTAATGTATGGGCAAAACATGGGTAATGCTTCCACCCAGCCTTATGCACTGCAGAAACCATATTCGCACCGTTGTCTGTGACAACTGCAAGCACCTTTTGAGTTATGCCCCATTCTTCAGCTATTCTTTTCAGCTCTGCACTAATATTGTCAGCTGTATGCTGTGCACTGAAATGGCCGGTTTCTAACACAAATTCCTGCATTTGCCAGTTGTTAATAAAATGACAGGACACAGTTAGATATGCCTCTGTGGACCTTGAGGTCCACATATCCGTTGTGAGTATCACATGGTTTTCATTTTGTAATGTTGCCATTACTTTGGCTTTACAGTCTTCATACATGTTGTTTATTGTACCCTCCATCAGCTTTTTCCGGCTAGGGATTTGGTAGCGTGGATCAAGAGTCTTGACCAGTGCAATAAATCCTCTGTCTTCTACCACTGAGATTGGCTGGAGGTCCCTCACAATCATCTCTCCTATGCTTCTTGTAATTGCCGATGCTCTATGAGAGTCATCTATTAAATATAAAATATATAAATATAAGTTCTTAAAGCTGTGTTACTGGCAGTAAGAATTTATAACGATAGTAAATCTCTCCCAGCTATTACTTGACACTTAAACTATGTAATTTATTTAATAAACAAGTTTTAAATTATATAAATAATAAATAATATAATTAAGAATATCCACCAGATACTAGGTAACAGAAATAGATATAGGCTAACAAAAAGTATAAAATATTTTAATAAAAATTCTAGTTTAAACTAAAATGTCCAGTTTAAATCTTTATACTCATATGCAGTGTAATATTCTGCTCCCCATGAATTAGGCTACTGCAATATCTTCATTTCTGAAATAATCTGTATTGTATAAAGTATATAAATAAATGTGATACGACTTTTTGTATTTAAATAACCTAATCACCACTTGCACTTGATTGGTACCTGGATAATGTCCGCCTCTCTGAAAGGATTCTGCTAAATAACTCTGCCTCAAGCCTGAAGATGGGGGTCTTGTCTCTGTTACCTCCTCTGCTCGCCTCAGCTGTACTTCGTCGTGCTCTTTAGGGTGTTTTACTTTTAGATGCTTTATCATATTTGTGGTATTGCCACAGTGGCGTATTGTTTTTTGACAAACGTCACATGAAGCTTCATCATTGTTAACTGGAGTGAAATAACTCCAGATTATGCTTCTTTTTCTTTCAGTCATGACCGCAGCCAGCCAGCCACGCACTCGACTCCCTTTTTAACCCTGCGCTGTGCGTGCTTGTGTGCCTTTGACAGAGTGAGGGAACGCTGTCTTGACAAGCGGAGATACAGCGGAAGAAGATGTAGTTCCTATTGCCGTTCCTATTTAAGTAAATATTTCAATAATATACGGCGTACTACTATTATATACTATATATATATTTTTAAAAACAGATAGGATTGATACTTCTATTCGAGAATCGATCTTTTTGATACAACGCCAGTATCGAAAGTATCGATACTTTAGGATCGATCCGCCCATCCCTACTCCACACACGAGTCAGGTGTGTGGCTGCGTCGGCTCAGTTAATGTTGAACTCCAGTAAGTAGGGTACTTTATTCACTTTAAATAAAGCGATTATCTTTAATGTAGTTGATGCAGCAGACTCATTCATAAATTAGTTGTGGCGAAAATGCTGATTAACGTTACCGATGTAATTTTCCATGAATCTGCTATATTAGCGATTAAAATATTACTTATCTAGTTAACGTTAGCTTGTTTACAATAGCTTGTTGCATAGTGCACTGCAACTTATGGGGGTTTTCCACTGACTGGTACCAGCTCGGTTCGGTTCAGTTCGGTTCTGCTCTGTATCGGACCTACAGTTCCCTTTCAAGCTGTCACGAGACATCACGGAGGATACTCCGTTATGGAAGCTCCTTCCCTCCAACATTTCCTTGTCGCGAAGCATGCAAATACGCGCTCGAGAGGAAGTATAAATGCGGCGCCCGCGACAATTACGTCAGAATCTTTTTCTTCACTTTGCTGAACCTAGGTTATGGCTTAAAACTATTACAGCTCACGGTTAAGGTTCGCTCATTCGAGGGCAGGCCTCATGGCTGCTCCTCTGCAGCGTTCAGGTGAGTATGACATTTTGTGGACCTTCAGGACTCAGGTGATGAGCTCATGCCGACTGAATGTCCGCATTCCTCTCACCATCGAACCTGCAGGACAGGACATCAGCCCGGCTTCGAGTCCGGGCCCGCCGCGATGTGTTTCGCGGCCTATTCGGGGTGGGGCTCACTGCCGCCAGCGTGCCGCTGGTGGGCCCCCCCCTTCCAATATCGGTGCGGAGAGCCGAAGGCAGATGCGGGGCAAAAGGGGATCTCACTTCGCCGCGGATGCCGTACGAGAGGAGCCACTGTCTAAGCATGTAACGTTAGACCCCGCCTCAGAGCGGCGTTCTGCTTTGCAAGCACAATCTCTTAGCTCCTCACTCATTCATGATAATCACCCCTAAAAATTAGCGCTGTCGTGTGTAAGGGACAAACTCATTTACATGATAATAGCCCCTAAATCAGCGGAGGTCGTGTGGGTGGAGAACACTCTCTGATTCACATGATAATAGCCCCTAATTAGCGGCTGTCGTGTGTACGGGACAACCTCTCATTTACATGATCATAGCCCCTAATTAGCGGCTGTCGTATGTACGGATAACCTCTCAATTACATGATAATAGCCCCTAATCAGCGGCTGTCGTGTGTGTACGGGGCAGCCTCTCATTACATGATAACGACCCCTACGAGGGAAGCGCGCGAAAGTCAGGGGTCACATGACACCCCTGTGCGGAAAAGCCCGCGAAGGTGAGGAGTCACATGACACCTCTGCGCGTAGAAGCGCGCGAAAGTCAGGAGTCACATGACATCCCTGTGCGGAAAAGCCCGCGAAGGTGAGGAGTCACATGACACCCCTGCGCGTAGAAGCGCGCGAAAGTGAGGAGTCATCTGATGCCCTGTAGGGCGCATCCTATCAGCTTTCCAGATTTCGCCGGACTATTACGCCAGTTGTTTACGCCCCTACAAGTGGTGTTCAACTAGGTCGTATAGCATAGTCAAGCCTGTAGTTACAGCCGATCGGAGGAGAGCGCGAGAGCAGCCCAGCTCCCAAGCGCCAAAGTTCAGTTGCTCAAATGTGTGTGTGTTGGGTGTTCATTCAGTAAAAATGCATACATTCTCACACAAAAAAAGAGCTTTCTCCTCCTCACTCAATAAATGCGGCTCCCCTTGCCCCGCCTCAGAGCAGCGCAGGTCCGCCGCCCACACAGGTTATAGCCGCGCATCCAACGACCAAGCCGCTAAAGCCGCTATGTCAGTTCATGAGCGCGTGGAAAGTTATTCCGGGAATCTCGCGTTGGCTACTCAGCGTGATAGAGCGGGGATATACTTTTCAATTCGGACGCACACCACCCCGTTTCAATGGCGTGGTGCAGTCTCTAACATCGCCTTGAAATGCTCAGGCGCTGAGACAAGAGATAGGCTGTCTGCTCAAGGAAAGAGCAGTAGAGCGAGTCCCACCGAACGAGCTGGAGAGCGGTTCCCTTCAAGCTGTCACGAGACATCACGGAGAATACTCAGCTCCCAAGCGCCAAAAGTTCGGTTGCTCAAATGTGTGTGTGTTGGGTGTTCATTCAATAAAAATGCATACATTCTCACAAAAGGAGCTTTCTCCTCCTCACTCAATAAATGCGGCTCCCCTTGCCCCGCCTCAGAGCAGCGCATCCGACGACCGCTAAAGCCGCTATGTCTGTTCATGAGCGCGTGGAAAGTTATTCCGGGAATCTCGCGTTGGCTACTCAGCGCGATAGAGAGGGGATATACTCTTCAATTCGGACGCAGACCACCCCGTTTCAATGGCGTGGTGCAGTCTCTAACATCGCCTTGAAATGCTCAGGCTCTGACACAAGAGATGGAGAGCGGTTTTTACAGCCGCTACTTCGTGGTACCCAAGAGGGATGGGGGGCTCCGCCCAATTCTAGATCTCAGACCCATCAACAGAGCGTTTTGCAAACGTCCGTTCAGGATAATAACGCTGAAACAGATCCTGGCGCAAATTCGCCCCGGGGACTGGTTTGTGTCCGTGGATTTGAAGGACGCATACTTTCACATTCAGATAGCACCGCACCACAGACGTTTCTGAGGTATGCTTTCGAGGGCACAGCGTACCAATACTCTGTTCCCCTGTTAACGGGCTGGCTCTGGCCCCATGCATTTTTCTAAGTGCATCGATGCAGCACTTTTCCACTCAGATAGAGTGGAAGGTGCATCCTCAACTATGTGACGAATAATAAAGAACCTTGAACTATCTGGACGATTGGCTGACTCTAGCTCAGTCCCTGGATACGCTTATGTGTTACATGCAGAAGAGCATTCTCGCCCCAGGTCAAGCCATTTACATATCTGAAAGGGGTATGTTTAGACCCTGCCTCTCGCGAGATCGCGTGGAGATGAGACCCTGCCTCTCGCGAGATCGTGTGGCGATGAGAGCCCGCCTCTCGCGAGATCGATTGGCGATGAGAGCCCGCGGCGGCCATTTTGTCTTCCCTGCTTCATTCAGGCAAGGCAGCTCTGTTCAGTTGAAGGTTCCCTTTCAAGCTGTCACGAGACATCACGTTCCCGTTTCAGGGAACCGAGGTTACGATAGTAACCGGAGCGTTTTTCAGAGACTGCTCGGATTCAGCGGTATGTCATCTGGGATTATCACACATGCGCCCGCTGCAGCTATGGCTGGAATCTTGAGTCCCGTGGACGGCGTGGACTTCGGGATGTTTGTCATCGCGGCCACCCCGAAGCTCTGGCGCAACCCAGATCGCTGGAACAGCAGCATGTACTGATTCGCACCGACAACACGTCCGTGGTTTTGTTATAAATCACCAGGGGGTTTTCGCTCAAGGGCGCTGTGCAAGCAGGCAATGGACTGTCGTCCTCTTCAGTCAGAGCAGCACACATCCCCGGTCTCTTGATGGGGCGGACATGTTTTCGAGGAAGGGGATCGCTCAAGGAGAGTGGAGATTGCACCCCGAGTCGGTTCGGATGATTTGGAACCGCTAACGTCACGGGAGAGCGGAGGTGTAGCTCTTCGCTACGAGCGAGCACGCGCACTTCTTCACTCCCCGCTGACATCACGCTGGCCAGCAGCCAGGCCGTATGTATTCCTCCGATCAAGCATGTTGCCACTGGTTTTATGCGAGCATCAGTGATACTCATCGCCCCCACCGATCCCTAGCAGGGAACATAGTCTCGCGTGCTCAGCACGCTCACGGAAGCGCGAACACCTTCTACGAGACGTTATATGCTTCAAAATGGGGAGTGTTTGTGAAATGGTGCGGTCATGCTCATATCGACCCGGATATTTGCACGGTGTCGGATATTCTGAGCTTCTTGCAGCACAGACTGTATAGTGGATCGTTACCTTCAACACTGGAAGTCTATGTGGCGGCCATTACCGCGTTTCTTTCCCCGCACAGCGGGCAATCGTTCGATAAAGACATGCTGGTGGTGAGTTTTCTTAGAGGGGCAAAAAGACTACATCCCCCACGTCCTTCTTTCGGTTCCGCCCTGGGACCTGGAAGTGGTATTGAGAGCTCTGTCACAGCCACCATTTGAGCCTCTACATCAGTAGGTTTGAAGGAGCTATCGCTTAAAACTATACTCCTTCTTGCCCTCGCTTCGGCTAAGCGCATTGGGATTTACAAGTTTTTTCTGTGAGCAACGACTATATTCGTTTCGGACCCCGGGACTGCAGTGTCACTCTCCGGCCGGCCGAGATTGGGATACGTGCCTAAATCAAGTCTACCCCATTCAGGTCACAGACGGTTTCGCTACCGGCCCTTGCTGCGGAGTCATCGCCCCACAGAGTGCGAATACCCAGACTGCAGTGTGCCCCGTCAGGGCTCTGGGGATTACATTGACCGTTCAGCCAGTTTTGGCAGTCGGACCAGCTTTTGTGTGCTATGGTGGTGCTACAGAGGGCCGAGCCGTGTCGAAACAAAGAATGTCACACTGGATTGTGAATGCTATCACGGAGGCATATGCAAGCCAAGGATTGTAATGCGCTCTGCACATCAGAGGCCATTCAACGAGGGCTATCGCTTCCTCCTGGACGTGGTTAAGAGGTATGTCTATCCCAGATATTGCTTGGCAGCCGGCTGATCTTCGCAGAATACCTTCGCCAGGTTTTTGCAAGCTGGACGTTCAGTCTTAGCCTTCCAAGTGCTGTCGGTGAGTAACTGATTATGTAACTTACTACCTTGTGGGAGATGTTGCTTGTACAGTACTTTATGCAGCCCTCTATGAGGTCGTTATCTTGGTCGGCCCTGAGTTCAGTGCCGCGTACATGTCATGTTAAGTTATGCTGCTCGACACAGTGTTAACTCTGTACAGCCCCGTATACTGTTATTGCTGAATGTGTTCTGCCCTGCTCTCAGCGCAGCCCATGTTATCAGTTGCCAGATATGCAAATTTAGTATGCCTGGGGTGTGGGCGCTCATTGGCTTATTCCACCTGTCAGCTGTGAGCCGTCCTACGAGCGCCGTTATTGGTGGGAATGCTTCCTCGCGGTGCTGGCTGCCCGTAGCCTCTTTCACGGCGGGATTGAATAGCGTTCCCATAACGGAGTATCCTCCGTGATGTCTCGTGACAGCTTGAAAGGGAACGCTCCGGTTACTATCGTAACCTCGGTTCCCTGAAAGCGGGAACGAGACATCACGGTGATCGCCGTGATATCTGCTCGTCCAGCCAAGCGGCGTTCAGTATCAGATTCTGACGTAATTGTCGCGGGCGCCGCATTTATACTTCCTCTCGAGCGCGTATTTGCATGCTTCGCGACAATTGCCAGTCATTGGACTGGCGTGAGCCAATAGGTATTCAGGAAAGGGAAGGAGTTTCCCATAACGGATTATCCTCCGTGATGTCTCGTTCCCGCTTTCAGGGAACCGAGGTTACGATAGTAACTGGAGCGTTTTCCAGTATATGAGTAAGATAAAGCCTGTGGTAAACTTACTTTGACGTTTCGTTCTACAAAGTAAGTTGCACACATCCATACTAAAAATTTGAATTTTTAAGCAGTTATGTTTATTTTTGAAAACCTACGTTTCTAATAAGTACAGTTTGAGTGTGTGCAGTTTATGTTGTAGAACAAAACATCAAAGTAAATAACTCCATTATAAAAGCCCATAGGACAATATAAAAGAAACCAGCTGTGATTTAGCCTTTAGGGTTTCTTATCTAAATGGTTATATTTTGACGGATTGAGTCATATCTTGTTATCAGGGAAACGGTGCACTTGGATCGAAACACATATAGGTGTTCCTCAAGGGTCTACTCTGTGGTCTTTTAGTTTGCATCTGAAATAACTTCCAGAAGTCTGTCTTTATGGACAAATTCAAATGCACACAGATGACACTGTTATTTGTGTGTATGATAAAACAAAAGAACAAGTGGCATGTAAATGATCTGTTGCAATGTCCAAAATCCTGACTGATTTACCCAGTGTTGCTTAAATCGAAACTTTACGAAAACCAGATTCCAAAAAAATCAGCACAACTGTTTCCAACACTGATAATAAATCAGCATATTATTATGATTTCTGAAGATCATGTGACACTGAAGACTGAAGTAATGATGCTGAAAATACAGCTGCGCATCACAGAAATACATTATAGTTTAAAGTATATTGAAATAGAAATTGGTTAATTAAAATTTGAATATTTCACAATATTACATTTTTTTTCTGTTTTTTATTAAATAAATGCAGCCTTGATGTGCAAAAGCAAAAGTGACTTCTATCAAAAGCATCACTTATTCAAAAGGTATAAGTTTAGGATCAGTACGATTTTTTTATGTTTTTAACCAATAACAAAAACAACATTGACAGTAAAAAGAGATAAACCGGTGAACAACGGTGTCAGAATGAGCAAAGACATGATCAGCATGAAGAGATTTGTTTTCTGTGTGGATACGGGAGGTTACAGATCACCTGTGCGTTCACCGGGATCATTTCACCTGACCATCACTGCACTGCATGCGCTGTATAACATATTTAATTATTGCAGGTTTGCATTTCACGGTTTTAATTCATTTTCATGAATACTGAATCTGTTTTTTTGGGAGTGAGATGAATTAATGCACATTCACATTTAATCTAGATCTACAGTAACATCATGTAATTAAAAACCAACCTTTTCAGCCCTTCCAGTGATGAAGGATGCGGTTAGTGTTCGGTGGTGATCCTGCTGGATGAAGCAACGCAACACCAGACTTTACTCAGATTTATTGAAGTCCGTATATAAATACACATGCACATTTCAGATGTAAACCAAAGTGAACTCAAGTGCAGCTAAAGCGAGTCCCCGAATCCTCAGTTTGAGTTACACAAACCCTCCGTCGAGAGACGGATCTGGTCATTTCTGTATAAATAAATAGATGCCTCACATGTGCACTCACAGACTGAACTCTTCTGTACAGGATTCAGCTCAGCGAGCGAGAACATTCATCAAACCCACTTCTTCACTCGTGATCTGTGCAGAGAAAGGCCACAGTCTGAGACCCCCATTAAGGCTGAGGTGAAAGGAGACGCTAAATTGACTGTGCAGTCAGTAGTCCGTTCAGTGTCCTGCACAAAACAAATCAAGCGCTGTGAAGTGTGGCAGCTGTCACTCTTGACTCATGCAGAAGCTCTGTCTGTCAGCGGGCGTCTGCGTACATTCGTGTCCGTCTGTGCGGGCGATATGGCTTTGAGGTGCAGCTCAGCTGCTGCTCATGTTGACGTCTGGGCCGGGGCTGAGCTGGTTATCATTCAGATCCTCCTCCTCGCTCTGAGCGGTGCCTGCGGCATCTGCGGCTGCGCTGGGCTCGTCTTGCGGCGTCTGTGTCTCGCGGTCCAGAGAGAAGTAGCCCGTGACCGTGTCCTGCCGCTGGTAGAAGAGCACATACGCCGCCTTCGACTGGACACACACACACACACACACATCCACATCATTCACTCGAGTTAGCGTGTCCACAATACTGAGTCCCATACAATACCTGCCCTCTGAATCCATACTACGACACACACAGAACCACAGCACTGCAACTGAATAACACATGATCCACATGGAGATTACACTCATTTCATCTATTTAAAAAACAGCATTTGATTCCCCTTTAAAATAAATAAAAACCACATGCCAGCGCCACTACACAGGCCTATGGTGAGCACTACTGTGTCTACAGGTGTGCAGAGATTTTGGTCAGTTAGCTAAAAGGATAAAACCAAATCTCATTTCATTATATGGTCAATTTATATCATGATATAGACACTCGGTTATTTTATCTCTGTTATTAATAAGAACATAGATGCAAGTAACAAACTAAAGGACAAATACAATAAAACAGACACAAATTAAATAAATAGGGCCCGATGTAATCCTTTTACTTTAACCCAAAATTTAGTTCTAATTATTCTTGATTCCATTTTTTACTGGATTCTGCGATTCTGTCCATGTTTTCGGGCATTGTGGAAATCATCGGCCCCCAAATAAACAGAGTTTTACTCAGGAAATACGTCTCTTATTAAATGCATTATTAAAGTACTAGTACAATGCTGAATCGTACTGTTTTTAAACGCAGAGTATCGCGATATACGTCGTGCGACACTAGCGTGAGTTTCTGCAGATCACACAGTTATGTTTTGATAAATCACTGTGTTTGCTCACCACGATCTGCTCCTCGCTGGCCGGCGACACACTGCTGTCATCGAAGTTGTACCACTTCTGATCCTCCTTGTTCTTGGCGTAGGCAGTATCTGAGAACCAAACCAGCTATGTTACACTCACTAGTCCAGCGGTTCAGTGTTCGACTTCAATAATATCATTACATCCATGCCTAAACATGTCACAGATCTTCATACAGATTTCTGTTATTTGATAACCATTTTTTAATATCTGAGATACATTCCAGCAATGGTTGAATGGAAACACCAGCCTTTAGTGGGAGGTACAACTGTGTATCATCAGCATATAAATGAAAATAAACATGATAATATCCCCCAAAGGGCACATATATAAGTCCCAAAACAGAGCCCTGAGGTACTCCACTAATAATAGGGGCAGGTGATGAGGAAAGCTTGCCTAGCTCTACAGAAAAAGACCTGTCTTTGAGATAAGAGTTGCTTGAAAAACACTTTAGAAAACGCTAACGGTGCACGATAAACCGTGGCAGCTCTGTTGATGTGCATTTGCCCCGAAAGCGCTAATGTCTGGAGCTGATAATGACATTTGCAGCTTATGATGATGTGGCTGAAAAGGAAGAGGATGGACAATTCTGACAAAAAATACAGTACAGAAGAAACGCTGTTATGATCACAGATGTGGTAGTGCTATGTTGAAGGATGATATCACAGATGTCATGTTATTTCTGCTAAAGGTGTGCCGAAACTGAATAATGTAATGTAAAATAAAACAGCATAGTCTTCACAGTAATAATTAAACTTGCTTTGTTTCTTATTAAAGCTACAGAAGTCGTTCAGTCAAGAGCAGTGAGTGATTTTGTCCTCGTCTTTTGTTGTTTGATTAATATTAAGCACACAGTCGGCAGAAGGAATATTAGGCTGCTGTCACTTTAAGAGCTGCACGTATTATGTGTATTTGACCGTTTAGGTGCTAAAAGTTGAGTTTACATGTCTGTGTAGTGAGCACAGGCACAGAAATCCTCCCGAGGAACAGCACAAGTTCTCTTTTGCTTTCTCTGTGAATTGGTCAAGTGCTTATAATGACGTGTTTGTGTGTGTGTGTGTTAGAGATCAGCTCTGAATTCAGATGTGATGGAGCTTCATCAAGCGACGGACCGGTTCTCATCAGGACGATGCTGTCTGTCTGGCTCTGCTATACTCACAGTGTCCTCCTCCCATTCCTCCGTAGTGGTTAGAGACGGCGATGAGGTCGTAGCGGCTCGGCCCCGCGTTCGGATTGATGAGGTACTCCGACATGTCCAGATCCCTGCGGGAGACACGGCACTGTCACCACAGATCACTAACACCAGCAGCCAGAACACAACATCTTCATTACGGGAAAAAACTAAACAAAACCGTGTGTGTGGAGTGGATGAGAGCCGCTGTAGAGCGAGGTGTTAGTTACCGCAGAGGGAAGTCCACCAGCGAGTCCAGCTTGTCCCTCATGTAGCGGCTGTAGGAGAAGCGCTTGAGATGCACCACCAGCACCGGCGGCAGACTCCACAGGTCCATCTTCTTCATAGCCTGCTGGTGCTGCTTACAGTGAGGGCAGTACCTGAGACACACACACACGGGTCAGTTCATCTGAGGACTCAGAGATATAACAAACATGCTGATCTGTCATTGTGAAACTCCTTCCCAGCCACTGAATTTTCTGTGTTTCTGTCTTCACTGGTGCACAGCAGGAATAAAAGATTGGTACTGCAAAAAAACGTGTTCAATTTGTGGCTTTTGTTAGGGCAATGTGTCATATTTTCAGGCCTAAGGTCTCTTTAACACATACTCTGTGGCGGACGAGACACTACATATCTAAATGGGCTGATGGCACAACACAAGGATCAGTAGGCATTGTCCTTAATGCTTTCTCGTGCACACAAAGTCTGCATGTTTTATATTTTTGTAAAGGTCTTCGAGGCTATGTCATACAGCGCTAAGAATATGGTAAGAAGAAACTCTAAATGCAAATCATTTTGCATAATGAAATGATGCACCTTGGAATCATTCAGTGGTGTTTGATAATCACTAAACAGCTGCCATGAAAACACCCTTCTAAACTTACAACGAGACAGAGCGGGTTTTACAAGCCTGTTTCTCTCTCACTGATTGGAGTGTTTTTGAGGCTGTTGCAAATGATCTGGGCGAGCTCACAGAGACTGTAACATCTTATATCAGTTTCTGTGAGAACATGTGCATTCCTACCAGGACTCATTTAACCTACTACAATGACAAACCATGGTTCACTGCAAAACTCAGACAACTCCATCAGGCCAAAGAAGATGCTTACAGGAAGGGGATATAGTCTTGTATAAACAGGCCTTTAACACCATCATCCCAAACCTCCTCCTGTCCAAATTAACTCAGCTCTCCGTGCCCACCTCCATCTGTGAGTGGATCGACAGCTTCCTGACAGACAGGCAGCAGCTAGTGAGACTGGGAAATACACATCCAGCACCCGTACGATCAGCACTGGAGCTCCTCAGGGCTATGTTCTCCCCACTGCTCTTCTCTCTCTACACCAACGACTGCACATCTAAAGACCCCTCCGTCTGTGAGTGGATCAACAGCTTCCTGACAGACAGGCAGCAGCTAGTGAGACTGGGTAAATACACATCCAGCACCCATACGATCAGCACTGGAGCTCCTCAGGGCTATGTTCTCCCCACTGCTCTTCTCTCTCTACACCAACGACTGCACATCTAAAGACCCCTCTATCAAGCTCCTGAAGTTTGCAGAAGACACCACAATGATCAGCCTCATTCAGGACGGTGACAAGTCTAATTACAGACAGGAGGTTAAAGGGTTACTCCACCCCAAAATGAAAATGTTGTCATAATTCACGTACCTGTATGTCGTTCCATAACTCCAAAATAGCTTCGTTCGTCTTCGGAACACAATTTAAGATATTTTAGATAAAAACCGGGAGGCTTGTGACTGTCCCATTGACTGCCAAGTAGATAACACTGTCGAGGTTCAGAAAAGCATCGCCAGGGTATTCCATCAGTGGTTCAATCTGAATTTTATCAAGCGACGAGAATATTTTTGTATGCAAAGAAAATAAAAGTTACAACTTTTTTCAACAACTCGTCTCTCTTTGTCAGCATAGCGCCAATTTGGATATTACCAATCGAACGCAAGCAGCTTTGAGGCGGATACAGAAGAGCGTACAGCGTAGTGCCAATTTGGATATTACCAATCGAACGCAAGCAGCATTGAGGCGGATACAGAAGAGCATACGCTGCTTGCGGAAGCGGCTTATTTTCATCAAATTCTTAATTTTCTATTTTGAAAACTAAATGGGAAACAAATATTTTTCCATACTCTGCTGTCTTTTTTCCATACGTTTCCAGACCTGGAAATGACTTAAATCAAACTAGTCCAAACCGTTTAGATGTTTTGTTTAAAAGCAGAGTCTCTGCTCTTTCTATTTCTAGCATGCTTGTTCAGATTCTCAAACAACTAAATATTCTGGGGGTCATGAAACTTCTGTGGAAATTATCAGAAATGCTGATGGTGGCTGGGGACTTTAAAGAAACTAGTGAGGAAAGTGTGAATCTACCATTGATCTTTAATCGCTCCAGAACATCTCATGCTTCATATTTTAGACAAACATACCGAGACGATAAGGTGCATTATTAAAGAATGGTCAGTTATTTACAGGACCAGCTTAAGTGGACTCAACCCTCAGATTAAGTGGACTCCTACTTAAATGACTGGATATAAAGCAATAAATGTGAATGCAACTGTGCTATTGGTTTGTGTGGAGGTTTCACATGCACTCTACTCTGTATTATTATAATTTCTGGGGCGAGTGGAAACCAGAGCTCACCACGGGTCGTCTGCGCCCAGCTTCTCTTTGGTGGTGAAGAGCTCGATGCAGTCCGTCAGCTTGAAGGAGCTCTTCTTCTGCGGCTTGTACTCCATGCTCTCGTGCTTCTCGAAGTCCTTGGGATAAACACTCTGGTGAGCATCTCAGACGTCAGGACACTGCTTTACACAGCTTTACACAGGGAGAGCTTTACCTCAGTCGCGGCTTCGTTGAAGAGCTTCCTCTTGATGTGCGGCTCCCAGTCCAGGGACAGACAGCATCTATCTGCATGAGAAGAGAGGAACAGGTCAGCTGATGGAGATGGCTCTCTCTCTGAGCTGTAGCGGTGTACAGTAACGCACCGCTGAGCCGCGTGTGATCCTCGTCGAAGCGGACCTCTCCCTTGATGCAGTCGCTCTTGCCCATGTTGTTGAAGTGCAGCGTGAAGAGCCTCTTCTTCTGGAGGCAGTTCTCAAGCTCGGTGCCTGCGCTCACCGAGTCCTCCGAGGGGCTGCTGTGCTCGTTCTCCGAGGGCAGATCCTCGTCCGTCTCCATCTCACCTGCGGGAGGAACCATGCTTCACATCTCAAACACAGCAGCAGCAGCAGTGAGTGCTGCTTAGTGAATGTATGCTTACTCGGAGAGTGCTCCTCCAGTATACCGTTGGTGGAGTGATGCTTGGGAGAGAGCGTCTCCTCCGACTCCTCGTCCTCCGTGGCCGGACGAATGAAACGACTGGAACGAGACCAGAACAGTGCTCAGTCAGGACTGACAAGCAATCACTATATCAGACAGAAAAGACTACTTAAACTGGGATGAAAAAATAAAACTGATTTCATAGGCCCTGTGTTTTGATCATTGATTAGCTGCCGAGCCTGACGCAGGGTCAGATGTGAGTCTAGATGTACCAGAGGCGCAGCAGCAGCAGGTTGTAGAGCTTGTCCTCGCTGATGGAGCGCGGCACGCTCAGAAGGAAGGGCCGGCCGAACAGAGGCGTGCTGGTGTGGTTGAAGCCCGACTGCTTGTACTTCTCCCGCAGGTGAACAGGGATCAGCACGTGCTGCGTGTCCTCCAGCCGGCCGACGGCCAACTCAAACCTGCTCCAGACAGACAGAGAGCACATCAGACACACAGCAGCAGACCTCCACGCTCTCACTGACCACAGCAGCAGCTCACACGAAGATGTCGTCCCGCTCCATGATGCTGCTCAGGTTCTCGTTGCTGCTGAAGATCCGGTGGAACCTGTGGTTGTAGATGTCCGTCACCATCATCTGGACACGGCAGAGGAAGTTCAGTGAATGAACTGAAGATCTGCAGACGATAGACTCCTCACACGGACGCTTACCTTCTCAGCCGAGACACCCGACAGAGCCGACAGCGACGCGCACAGATCAGAGACACGGCCCACTTTAGGAACCGTCAGCTTATACTGGAACACAAACAACACACTTCAACAATCAGAGTCATCAGAGACTAAGCAGGTAACACAAGAGACTGCTAACAAATACAAACAATAGTAGGACAGCCAGCAGATACAGAAGTCGAATTAACCCTTACTTGTTAAGCCCTAAATGAGTCGTACACTCATATAGACAGTCTGCGTTTTCTGTTAAAGCTGCACAAGAATGGAGCACTATTCCAACAACTGGAAGAGATCTAGATACATATGAGCTTTTTTTGTCATTTAAACATTGCCTTAATTAGAGGGTTAACTATAGACAGACAGACAGACTGACAGATACGAGGTGTCTGTGTGACGCACCTGAGTGGGTTTGACCAGCGGGTCCAGCCACACCAGATACACCTCCAGCGTCCGCTCCTTCTTCATGGGCAGAGGCAGCGTCAGGTAGCAGAAGGGGTCAAAGGTCACGGAGATCTTGGCGCACACGGGGCACACCAGAGTGGACTTGAAGAGGCCGTGGAAGATATCCACGATGATGGAGTCGTTCCTCTTGATGTGGTTCTGCCAGGCCTCCTCCGCCACCACCTGCAGGAGATCCAGAGAAGCGTCAGTCTGGAGACTCCGAATCTCAATCTCTCTCTCACACACACTCTCTCACACACACACACACACACACACACACACACACACACACACACACACACACACACACACACACACACACACACACACACACACACACACACACACACACACACACACACACACACACACACACACACACACACACACACACACACACACACACACACACACACACACACACACACACACACACACACACACACACACACACACACACACGATATAATCATTAATTGAATAAATTAGGAGTTTGAGGTAAAAGTCTTAGTTAATAGTGAATAAGTGTTCCCTATTCTGAAGTGTTACCAAATACACATGATTATTCTTCATGATAGCGCGTCATTTGATGTAGCTCTATTATTGTAATATCTGCTCCCTGAAGGTTCGGTGAAAGTGTGTGCATCAGGCGGCTAGCGAGAGGATGGGTGTGTGAACCGTGTCACGCTGTGTGTGTGTGTGTGTGTGTGTGTGTGTGTGCTGACCTTGTCGGGCCGGCCGTCGTTGTCCTTCAGCTGGATGTAGGGCTTCTTGCGGATGCGGTTGAGGTCTTCGTGCAGTCCGTCCAGCAGGAAGGCCAGCAGCTCGTGAGAGTCCTGCTGCTGATAGCCAGAGAACTGAGGAGCGAACCGGCCCACCTGAGTCTGAAACAGCATCAGCAGCACAGAGACGTCCTCAATCTGAGCCACCCCCAGCAGTGCTCACACTTTCACAGCACGTGATCTATGATGATACTTTCCTTTCGGTGTTGCAGATACTAGAGCCCTATATGAGTTACGCGATGTGGAAAACATGGACATAATCACAGAATCCAGTCATAACAACTGAATTTCACTCACATACACACACTGTGACACTCGTGGTGATTTCAGCATCTGTCATCTCACTAAACGAGGACATAAATACATGAACAACGTCTCCAGAACTGCTCTGAGAGTCACTTCATCAGCATTTTACCCTTTCATTTGAGTTAAACTAGCCTCATATCATACAGGTAACAATAAAACACAAGCTGAGAAAAAATAGGGCCCTAAACATTTAAGTTTTGTTAAGCTTTTAATGAATAGATGCAAAATTTTATTAGTGTACCTTGAAGGTGCGCGGCGTGACGTAGCTGCATTTGCCCGACCACAGCTGCTTGATGAGCTCGGCGTAGGCTTTGGCGATCTCGCCCTTCATGCCCAGAGGATTGTCCTGGTTCAGCTCGACCTGATGCTGGTCATTCAGGAAGAACTGGGTGAGCGGCGGGACGTTGCTCAGACACTGAAACACACACACAGATGCTCAGCGCTGGACACACAAACACAGGAGTTCAGTTGAGCGTGAGGAGCTCACCTGTGTGGCCGAGTTCATGAAGCAGGTGTTGCCCAGGTTAGACAGGCCGCAGAGACCCGCTCTCTCGCAGCGCCGGACCTGATCCGAGCTCTCGGAGCTGCTGTAGGACGGGTAGGATGGCAGGCTGTAGCTGGAGCTCATCACGCTGCACACACACACACACACACACACACACACACACACACACACACACACACACACACACACACACACACACACACACACACACACACACACACACACGTGTGAGAGCGACAGGCACAGCAGCAGAGAGAGCAGATGATCAGAGCAACACTAAACATGCAGACGAGCACACCAGAGTCAGCCACAGCTCTGATCCACAAACCTCGCCTCACTAATATATATATCATTACACAGTGCTGTGAGAGAGTAAGAGTAACACAGAGCCTTATACAGACCTGCTCTGGTTTGCTCATAAACACTGGAAAGTGTCTGAACGTGCATGAAACTCAGTCAGAAAACAGTTAACTCAAGGAGAAAACCTGATTGCCTGCTTAGACAAGAAAATTGAATTTCTGTAGGTGATTTTGTGGAATAAAAGACTTCCAGCCAAGTCAAAATTTCAACGTTATGTGTTAAAAGTATTAGTTCACATCCAGAATGAAAATCTGGTAATTTACTCATGTCATCCAAGATGTTCAGTCTCAAAGAAATGAAGGTTCTCGAGGAAAACATTGCAGGATTTTTCTCCATATAGTGGACTTCAATGTTGGGTTGAAGGTCCAAAATGTAGTTTCAGTGCAGCTTTGAAGAGCTCTACACGATCCCAGCCGAGGAATAGGGCTCTTATTGAGCCAAACCATCTGTCACTTTCTTTAAAAAAATGAACATTTATTCACTTTTTAACCACAAAAGCTCGTCTTGCACCAGCTCGACTTCACGCATCATGTAATCACAATGGAAAAGTTTATGCACGGTTAGCTCTTCGTCTGTGTCTTCGTCCGGTTCAAAAAGCTACGCCTGGGTGGAAAAACTCATCTCATTTTCTACTCCAACTCCAAAAATCGTCCAACATCGTTGTTTTACCTTTTTTTTGTTCACTTGGTAAACGGCATCCAACACAACTACGCAATGCATGAAGTCAAGCATGTGTTTAAAAAGTATACAACATTTTATTTTTTTTCAGAAAATGGCTGATTGTTTGGCTAGATAAGACACTTATTCCAGTGTAGAGCTCTTTGTCGCTGCATCGAAACTGCCTTTTGGACCTTCAACCCGTGGAGCACCATTGAAATCCACTATGTGGAGAAAGTCCTGGAATGTCTTCCTCAAGAACCTTAATTTCTTTGAGATTAAACATCTTGGATGACATGGGGGTGAGTAAATTATCAGGAGATTTTCCTCCTGGAGTGAACTACATCACCACTGTCCAAGTAAACGTCCAGTCTCGGCACGGCCATGTGAGTTAAAAACAAATCTGTTCGTGGGGTGCATTTACTTTTACACAGCACTATCAGTGACTGACCTGAAATACTCTGAAATGCTTATTTTCGTTTCAGCTGTGTTGACAACAGATCAGGGGCCAGTCACTTAAACCTAGCCACCATGTTAAGACCAATCTACCTTTTCACAACTGAATTTAAAAAGCTATGACCAGTCTTGAAGAAAAAACATTAAATGACTAACTTTTAAAGACTAGTCTAAACATGTATGCAACCGGCCACTGATGTCTATTTCATTCACCAGATTTCAATGAAATGAATAAAGTGAACATGCGAGCATTCAGCATTAAAGCCACGCCAGAGCAGCATCAGCAGCTAATGGATGATTATAGGGTACATGACACTGATTAGACTTTAAAGCCAATGTCGTGTGATTTATTTAGGTACTGAACTTGTGTGTGTGTGTGTGTGTGTGTGTGTGTGTGTGTGTGTGTGTGTGTGTGGGAGCAGGATTAATTGTTTTAATCTGTCAATAAACTGAGCACAAAGTGACACTCCAAAATCATGGATAAGTGACACTCCAAAATCATGGATAAGTGACACTCCAAAATCATGGATAAGTGACACTCCAAAATCATGGATAAGTGACACTCCAAAATCATGGATAAGTGCCAACACAGGGAGTGTTTCAGTAGCCCCGCACACCACTCACTGGCCCCTCCCCCTGGCACGGCCCGCCACTCACTGCCCCCTCCCCCTGGCACGGCCCGCCACTCACTGCCCCCTCCCCCTGGCACGGCCCACCACTCACTGCCCCCTCCCCCTGGCACAGCCCACCACTCAATGGCCCTTCCCCCTGGCACAGCCCACCGCTCACTGGCCCCTCCCCCTGGCACAGCCCACCGCTCACTGGCCCCTCCCCCTGGCACAGCCCACCGCTCACTGGCCCCTCCCCCTGGCACAGCCCACCGCTCACTGGCCCCTCCCCCTGGCACAGCCCACCGCTCACTGGCCCCTCCCCCTGGCACAGCCCACCGCTCACTGGCCCTCCCCTGGCACAGCCCACCGCTCACTGGCCTCTCTCCCTGGCACAGCCCACCGCTCACTGGCCCCTCCCCCTGGCACAGCCCACCGCTCACTGGCCCCTCCCCCTGGCACAGCCCACCGCTCACTGCCCCTCCCCTGGTACAGCCCACCGCTCACTGCCCCCTCCCCTGGTACAGCCCACCACTTACTGCCCCCTCCCCTGGCACAGCCCACCACTCACTGCCCCCTCCCCCTGGCACAGCCCACCACTCACTGCCCCCTCCCCCTGGCACAGCCCACCACTCACTGCCCCCTCCCCCTGGCACAGCCCACTAGCTCACTGACCCCTCCCCCTGGCACAGCCCACCACTCACTGCCCATGCCCCCTGGCACAGCCCACCACTCACTGCCCCCGCCCCCTGGCACAGCCCACCAGCTCACTGCCCCCGCCCCCTGGCACAGCCCACCAGCTCACTGATTCCTCCCCGAGCCCCGCCGCCCATCAGCTCATTGACCCCTCCCAGTCCCACCCACCAACTCACTGGTCCCTCCCCCAGCTCCGCCCCCTGCAGGCTCACTTGCGGCCGCTGAAGCTGCTGTTATGATTGTTTGTGAGAGATGAAGGGCAGATCTTTGGTAAAGCAGAGAGAGAGGAAGCACCAGATGACCTTCAAAAGACAAGAAGAGCGAGAGTTACAGGACACGACCTCGAGGAGACTAGCAGTTGTCCGAGCATGGGCTCTAGAGCAATGATGAGACGATCCGGATATCACATGACTCACTTGAGCGCCGAGGATCCGCGGGGCCATGAGCCATCCTCGTTCTTCTGCTCGATCACCAGAACCTGCAGTCAGAGGAAAAACATCAGAGTAATGACTCATAGACCACACTTTCATTACGGTTTAAACACTTCTGTAAAACAGGCTTCGTTACATCAGCAGAAGCGTTTAAAAACACTTTGAAACACCAATAGTTCACCAATAGTATTTTGGTTGGACTGATTCAAAGTTTTGAAAAGCTTAATTTCTCCATCAGTAGCTGGTTTCACTGCAGGTCTTCTGTCACCTTGAGTCTCAGGGAGCGTTCACTGATTCACCAGTGACTGGACATCTAGTGATTCAGCACTGAATCAGAGCTAGATTAGACGGCGCGGTCTCTCACCTGTCCCTGATAGAGCCCTGCGTCCTGAATGGTGCTGTCTGGTTTATTGAGCGGCTCGAAGGTGTTGCTCATGTACTTGTTCCAGAGCCGCGTCTCCTTCTCGTCCGGGATACTGAACAGCTTCCGCATCTCACTCTCGATGCTGTCTGTGAGAGAATAAACACATCAAACTGTGAAGGCAGACCACATGCACTACCATTCATTTGAAGTGCTTTTTTATGAAGTAATCTTTTTCACTAACAGTGCCTGGTCATCACGTCATTAAAACTTTCACACACACACAGTCCTAGTTTCTGATGGATTTGAAGAGTGTGAGCTTTGGTGGAGCAGGATTTAAATCAGCGTTTGAGGGTTTAGTTTAGCCCAGAGCTGTTGTTGTGGAGTACCTATGGTGTCTGCTTTGCTGAAGCGGCGCGAGACGACGTTCTCCATGTTGCTGTCTTCACACAGCTTGAGCTCGGTGAGGTAGACCTCCACCTTACAGTGTTTGACGAACATGCCCTGCTCCACCACCTGAGGAGGAACACACACACTATCAGCACAATCCAGTCAGAACGGAGTCAGATCCTCGTCTCAGAGAAGAGCGGCGGGTCAGGAGAGGGTTTGTGTTGACACAGGCTTATTTTAGCAGACCAGGCCAACAGCTGAAGAATCCCTGACTATTTATTATTACACATGACCCATGTCCAGCGACACCAATCGCAGAGCTAAACCACGAGGAACCCGAGACCAGCAGAACCGGCCTGCGCTCACCACCCGCCAGACTCTGCCCCAAACCCAGAAGAGAGAAGAGAACGGGCCGAACCTCCTGCATGCTGCTTCTGCGGGTCGAGTCGAGTCACACTGAGCTCCGGAGAACACAGAAATAGCCCTCATTGTCACCCGACACCCTCACATACATGAGCAGAGGGGCGGAGAGAGAGAGACACACACACACACACACACACACACACCCTCACATACATGAGCAGAGGGGCGGAGAGACACACACACACACACACCCTCACATACATGAGCAGAGGGGCGGAGAGAGAGACACACACACCCTCACATAAATGAGCAGAGGGGCGGAGAGAGAGACACACACACACACACACATAACACACCCCCTCACATACATGAGCAAAGGGGCGGAGAGAGAGAGAGACACACACACACACACACACACGCACACACCCTCACATACATGAGCAGAGGGGCGGAGAGAGAGAGACACACACACACCCTCACATACATGAGAAGAGGGGCGGAGAGAGAGACACACCCCCTCACATACATTAGCAGAGGGGCGGAGAGAGAGAGAGAGACACACACACACACACACACACACACACCCTCACATACATGAGAAGAGGGTTGGAGAGGGAGAGACACACACCCTCACATACATGAGCAGAGGGGCGGAGAGAGAGAGACACACACACCCTCACATACATGAGCAGAGGGGCGGAGAGAGAGACACACCCCCTCACATACATTAGCAGAGGGGCGGAGAGAGAGACACACCCCCTCACATACATTAGCAGAGGGGCGGAGAGAGAGAGACACACACACACATAACACACCCACTCACATACATGAGCAGAGGGGCGGAGAGAGACACACACACATACACACTCACATTCATGAGCACAGGGACGGAGAGAGAGACACACACACACGAGCAGAGGGGTGGAGAGAGAGAGACACACACAAACACACATACATGAGCAGAGGGGCGGAGAGAAACAACACAGACACACACACACACACACACACACATATATATATATACATGCGTGACCCAAGAGCACAAAAGCAGCCATGAGTAGCACAGGTATATTTGTAGCAATAGCCAACAATACATTGTATATGTCAAAAGATTTTACATCAAAAGTAATTAGGATATTAAGTAAAGATCACATTCCATGAAGATATTTTGTCAAATTAATTTGAACAACTTTAAAGATGATTTTCTCAATATTTTGCTTTTTTTTGCACCCTAACATTCCAGATTTTCAAAGAGTTGTATCTCAGCCAAATCCTTCAGCAACCTTCTTCCCCGAGTCTTGAACTTTTTTATACATCTTCCTTGAATCATCCTGGCGACCCATTTTTTAAGTCTCGCGACCCACCCTAGGTTTGAAAACCCCTGGTGTAGATGAGTGTGTATGATCTGTTATGATCAGTGATAGGTCAGTATTGTGTAGATGGGTGTGTATGATCTGTTATGATCAGTGATGGGTCAGTACGGTCAGTATGGTGTAGATGGGTGTGTATGATCTTTTTATGATCAGTGATGGGTCAGTATGGTGTAGAAGGGTGTGTTTGGTCTGTTATGATCAGTGATGGGTCAGTATGACAAGAGCGTCCCACTGCAGTGCTCTTCTCAGGGTAGATTTTCCAACAGCGGCCTTGGCCGAGGCCAGTGCTGGTACAGGGGAGCCGAAAAAGATAAGATTGCGATTGTTTAGTCTTGGGGCGAGTAGCCGCATTCCAATTCCACGGCTACTCTTCTTTGTCCATTCTGGTCTCCAAAACCATCAATTTTCATTTTGCAAAGCCGTGAGCTTCTCCGTGATGTAATCCATATTGCGGTTAATAGTCCCAGTCTCTGACCGCTCTGCCCACTGCTTCAATCATGACGGGCAGCTTTGTGAGGCTTTGGACAGCTGTTCCCGTTTTCTGAATTTCTTCGATAACCCAGGGCAAAGCCTAATCCAATCAGCAGAAGACCTGTTATCATGGTTCCGAATAGGTAAATATCTTCAATGTCCTCCACGGAAAGAGCCGCCAGACACACGACCCGCCACCTCTCCCACGCGTCCATCGTGTAGCCAGCTGCGAACGTTCCGGCAGGGCAGTCAGGTTCCCCCGAACCCGAGCTTCTCGTCGAGAAGATGGTGTCAATTGCGTTGAGAGACCAGTTGATCAGATCCATGATTTTTCAGTTTGGAGAGCATTGCAGAGAGACTCTCATAGACGAGACGAGACGAGAGAGCAAGCAGGGAAGATAAGGGTGAGGACGGGGAGAGAAAAAATGCGACCGCCTCCGTTGAGTGCAGAAAGAAGACCCATCAGTGACCCATCAGTGATGGGTCAGTATGGTGTAGATGGGTGTGTATGATCGGTTATGATCAGTGATGGGTCAGTATGGTGTAGATGGGTGTGTTTGGTCTGTTATGATCAGTGATGGGTCAGTATGGTGTAGATGGGTGTGTATGATCTGTTATGATCAGTGATGGGTCAGTATGGTGTAGATGGGTGTGTATGGTCTGTTATGATCAGTGATGGATCAGTACAGTCAGTATGGTGTAGATGGGTGTGTATGATCTTTTATGATCAGTGATGGGTGAGTATGGTGTAGAAGGGTATGCATGATCTGTTATGATCAGAGATGGATCAGTATGGTGTAGATGGGTGTGCATGATCTGTTATGATAAGAGATGGATCAGTATGGTGTAGATGGGTGTGCATGATCTGTTATGATAAGAGATGGATCAGTATGGTGTAGATGGGTGTGTATGATCGGTTATGATCAGTGATGGGTCAGTATGGTGTAGATAGGTGTGTATGATCTGTTATGATCAGTGATGGGTCAGTATGGTGTAGATGGGTGTGTATGATCGGTTATGATCAGTGATGGTTCAGTATGGTGTAGATGGGTGTGTATGATCTGTTATGATTAGTGATGGGTCAGTATGGTGTAGATGGGTGTGTATGATCTGTTATGATCATACACACCCATCTACACCATACTGACCCATCACTAATCTGTATGATCTGTTATGTTATGATCAGTATGGTGTAGATGGGTGTGTATAATCTGTTATGATCAGTGATAAGTCAGTACGGTCAGTGTGTGTGTATGATCTTTTATGATCAGTGATGGGTCAGTATGGTGTAGATGGGTGTGTATGATCTGTTATGATCAGTGATGGGTCAGTATGGTGTGTATGATCTGTTATGATCAGTGATGGGTCAGTATGGTGTAGAAGGGTATGCATGATCTGTTATGATCAGAGATGGGTCAGTATGGTGTAGATGGGTGTGTATGATCTGTTATGATCAGTGATGGGTCAGTATGGTGTATATGGGTGTGTATGATCTGTTATGATCAGTGATGGGTCAGTATGGTGTAGATGGGTGTGTATGATCTGTTATGATCAGTGATGGGTCAGTATGGTGTAGATGGGTGTGTATGATCTGTTATGATCAGTGATGGGTCAGTATGGTGTAGATGGGTGTGTATGATCTGTTATGATCAGTGATGGGTCAGTATGGTGTATATGGGTGTGTATGATCTGTTATGATCAGTGATGGGTCAGTATGGTGTAGATGGGTGTGTATGATCTGTTATGATCAGTGATGGGTCAGTATGGTGTAGATGGGTGTGTATGATCTGTTATGATCAGTGATGGGTCAGTATGGTGTATATGGGTGTGTATGATCTGTTATGATCAGTGATGGGTCAGTATGGTGTAGATGGGTGTGTATGATCTGTTATGATCAGTGATGGGTCAGTATGGTGTAGATGGGTGTGTATGATCTGTTATGATCAGTGATAAGTCAATACGGTCAGTATTGTGTAGAAGGGTATGCATGATCTGTTATGATCAGAGATGGGTCAGTATGGTGTAGATGGGTGTGTATGATCTGTTATGATCAGTGATGGGTCAGTATGGTGTAGATGGGTGTGTATGATCTGTTATGATCAGTGATGGGTCAGTATGGTGTATATGGGTGTGTATGATCAGTGATAAGTCAATACGGTCAGTATTGTGTAGATGGGTGTGTATGATCTGTTATGATCAGTGATGGATCAGTACGGTCAGTATTGTGTAGAAGGGTATGCATGATCTGTTACGATCAGAGATGGATCAGTATGGTGTAGATGGGTGTGCATGATCTGTTATGATCAGAGATGGGTCAGTATGGTGTAGATGGGTGTGTATGGTCTGTTATGATCAGTGATGGATCAGTACAGTCAGTATGGTGTAGATGGGTGTGTATGATCTTTTATGATCAGTGATGGGTGAGTATGGTGTAGAAGGGTATGCATGATCTGTTATGATCAGAGATGGATCAGTATGGTGTAGATGGGTGTGCATGATCTGTTATGATAAGAGATGGATCAGTATGGTGTAGATGGGTGTGTATGATCGGTTATGATCAGTGATGGGTCAGTATGGTGTAGATAGGTGTGTATGATCTGTTATGATCAGTGATGGGTCAGTATGGTGTAGATGGGTGTGTATGATCGGTTATGATCAGTGATGGTTCAGTATGGTGTAGATGGGTGTGTATGATCTGTTATG
Organism: Ptychobarbus kaznakovi; assembly: GCA_027422405.1. Lineage (NCBI taxonomy): Eukaryota > Metazoa > Chordata > Actinopteri > Cypriniformes > Cyprinidae > Ptychobarbus > Ptychobarbus kaznakovi. The sequence goes on along the minus strand of CM049795.1, from coordinate 27,598,723 downwards.
ATTAGTGATGGGTCAGTATGGTGTAGATGGGTGTGTATGATCTGTTATGATCATACACACCCATCTACACCATACTGACCCATCACTAATCTGTATGATCTGTTATGATCAGTGATGGATCAGTATGGTGTAGATGAGTGTGTATAATCTGTTATGATCAGTGATAAGTCAGTACGGTCAGTATTGTGTAGATGGGTGTGTATGATCTGTTATGATCAGTGATGGGTCAGTACGGTCAGTGTGTGTGTGTATGATCTTTTATGATCAGTGATGGGTCAGTATGGTGTAGATGGGTGTGTATGATCTGTTATGATCAGTGATGGGTCAGTATGGTGTGTATGATCTGTTATGATCAGTGATGGGTCAGTATGGTGTAGAAGGGTATGCATGATCTGTTATGATCAGAGATGGGTCAGTATGGTGTAGATGGGTGTGTATGATCTGTTATGATCAGTGATGGGTCAGTATGGTGTATATGGGTGTGTATGATCTGTTATGATCAGTGATAAGTCAATACGGTCAGTATTGTGTAGAAGGGTATGCATGATCTGTTATGATCAGAGATGGGTCAGTATGGTGTAGATGGGTGTGTATGATCTGTTATGATCAGTGATGGGTCAGTATGGTGTAGATGGGTGTGTATGATCTGTTATGATCAGTGATGGGTCAGTATGGTGTATATGGGTGTGTATGATCAGTGATAAGTCAATACGGTCAGTATTGTGTAGATGGGTGTGTATGATCTGTTATGATCAGTGATGGATCAGTACGGTCAGTATTGTGTAGAAGGGTATGCATGATCTGATACGATCAGAGATGGATCAGTATGGTGTAGATGGGTGTGCATGATCTGTTATGATCAGAGATGGGTCAGTATGGTGTAGATGGGTGTGTATGGTCTGTTATGATCAGTGATGGATCAGTACAGTCAGTATGGTGTAGATGGGTGTGTATGATCTTTTATGATCAGTGATGGGTGAGTATGGTGTAGAAGGGTATGCATGATCTGTTATGATCAGAGATGGATCAGTATGGTGTAGATGGGTGTGCATGATCTGTTATGATAAGAGATGGATCAGTATGGTGTAGATGGGTGTGTATGGTCTGTTACGATCAGTGATGGATCAGTATGGTGTAGATGGGTGTGTATGATCTGCTTTTATCAGTGATGGGTCAGTATGATGTAGATGGGTGTGTATGATCTGTTATGGGACAGTATTGTGTAGATGGGTTTGTGTATGATCCGTTATGATTAGTGATGGGTCAGTATATTGTAGATGGGTGTGCATGATATGTTATGATCAGTGATGGGTCAGTATGGCGTAGATGGGTGTGTATGATCCGTTCTGATTAGTGATGGGTCAGTATTGTGTAGATGGGTGTGCATGAACTGTTATGATCAGTGATAGGTCAGTATGGTGTAGATGGGTGGGTGTGTATGATCTGTTATGATCAGTAATGGGTCAGTACAGTCAGTATGGTGTAGATGGGTGTGTATGATCTTTTATGATCAGTGATGGGTCAGTATGGTGTAGATGGGTGTGTATGATCTGTTATGATCAGTGATAAGTCAGTACAGTCAGTATTGTGTAGATGGGTGTGTATGATCTGTTATGATCAGAAAATGGGTCAGTATGGTGTAGATGGGTGTGTATGATCTGTTATGATCAGTGATAAGTCAGTACGGTCAGTATTGTGTAGAAGGGTGTGTATGATCTGTTATGATCAGTGATGGATCAGTACGGTCAGTATGGTGTAGATGGGTCTGTATGATCTGTTATGATCAGAGATGGATCAGTATGGTGTAGATGGGTGTGCATGATCTGTTATGATCAGAGATGGGTCAGTATGGTGTAGATGGGTGTGTTTGGTCTGTTATGATCAGTGATGGGTCAGTATGGTGTAGATGGGTGTGTATGATCTGTTATGATCAGTGATGGGACAGTATTGTGTAGATGGGTTTGTGTATGATCCATTATGATTAGTGATGGGTCAGTATGGTGTAGATGGGTGTGCATGATATGTTATGATCAGTGATGGGTCAGTATGGTGTAGATGGTGTGTATGATCTGTTATGATCAGTGATGGGTCAGTATGGTGTAGATGGGTGTGTATGATCTGTTATGATCAGTGATGGGTCAGTATGGTCAATATGGTGTAGAAGGGTATGCATGATCTGTTATGATCAGAGATGGGTCAGTATGGTGTAGATGGGTGTGTATGATCTGTTATGATCAGTGATGGGTCAGTATGGTGTAGATGGGTGTGTATGATCTGTGATATGGGTCATATGATCATGGGTCAGTGTCTGTGATCAGTGATCTGATCATGTATGGGTCTGTGTATGATCTGATCGATATCATGATCTGTTATGATCAGAGATGGTCAGTATGGTGTAGATGGGTGTGCATGATCTGTTATGATGATGGGTCAGTATGGTGTAGATGGGTGTGTATGATCTGTTATGATCAGTGACATCAGTATGGTGTAGATGGGTGTGATGTGATCAGTATCCTGTGTATGATCTGTTCAGTGATGGGTCTGTGTATGATCTGTGATCAGTCATGGGTGTGTATGATCTGTGATCAGTGATGTCATTGTGTATGATCTGTTATGATCGTAGATGGGTGTGTATGATCTGGTCAGTATGGTGTAGATGGGTGTGTATGATCTGTTATGATAGTGATGGGTCTGTATGATCATGATCTGTGATAGTGAGTCAGTTGTGTAGATGGGTGTGCATGACTGTTATGATCAGTGATAGGTCAGTATGGTGTAGAGGGTGTGTATGATCTGATCAGTAATGATCAGTATGGTGTAGATGGATCATGTCAGTGATGGGTCAGTATGGTGTAGAATCTGTTATGATCAGTGATAAGTCTGTATGATCTGTTATGATATGGGTCAGTATGGTGTAGATGGGTGTGTATGATCTGTTATGATCAGTGATATCAGTACGGTCAGTAGTAGATGGGTCATCTGTTATGATCAGAGATGGTCAGTATGGTGTAGATGGGTGTGCATGATCTGTTATGATCAGAGATGGGTCAGTATGGTGTAGATCTGTTATGATCAGTGATGGGTCAGTATGGTGTAGATGGGTGTGTATGATCTGTTATGATCAGTGATGGGACAGTATTGTGTAGATGGGTTTGTGTATGATCCATTATGATTAGTGATGGGTCAGTATGGTGTAGATGGGTGTGCATGATATGTTATGATCAGTGATGGGTCAGTATGGCGTAGATGGGTGTGTATGATCCGTTATGATTAGTGATGGGTCAGTATGGTGTAGATGGGTGTGTATGATCTGTTATGATCAGTGATGGGTCAGTATGGTGTATATGGGTGTGTATGATCAGTGATGGGTCAGTATGGTGTAGAAGGGTATGCATGATCTGTTATGATCAGAGATGGGTCAGTATGGTGTAGATGGGTGTGTATGATCTGTTATGATCAGTGATGGGTCAGTATGGTGTATATGGGTGTGTATGATCTGTTATGATGAGTGATAAGTCAGTACGGTCAGTATTGTGTAGATGGGTGTGTATGATCTGTTATGATCAGTGATGGGTCAGTACGGTCAGTATGGAGTAGATGGGTGTGTATGATCTTTTATGATCAGTGATGGGTCAGTATTGTGTAGAAGGGTATGCATGATCTGTTATGATCAGAGATTGGTCAGTATGGTGTAGATGGGTGTGTATGATCTGTTATGAGTGGTGGGTCAGTATGGTGGTGGGTCAGTATGTGTAGATGGGTGTATGGGTGTGTATGATCTGTGATATGATCAGTATTGTGTAGATGGGTGTGATGGGTCAGTATGGTCAGTATGGTGTATGGGTGTGTATGATCTGTTATGATCAGTGATAAGTCAGTACGGTCAGTATTGTGTAGATGGGTGTGTATGATCTGTTATGATCAGTGATGGGTCAGTACGGTCAGTATGGTGTAGATGGGTGTGTATGATCTTTTATGATCAGTAATGGGTCAGTACGGTCAGTATGGTGTATATGGGTGTGTATGATCTGTTATGATCAGTGATGGGTCAGTACAGTCAGTATGGTGTGTATGATATTTTATGATCAGCGATGGGTCAGTACGGTCAGTATGGTGTATATGGGTGTGTATGATCTGTTATGATCAGTGATGGGTCAGTACGGTCAGTATGGTGTAGATGGTGTGTATGATCTGTTATGATCAGTGATGGGTCAGTACGGTCAGTATGGTGTAGATGGGTGTGTATGATCTGTTATGATCAGTGATGGATCAGTACGGTCAGTATGGTGTAGATGGGTGTGTATGATCTGTTATGATCAGTATGGTGTAGATGGGTGTGTATGATCTGTTATGATCAGTGATGGGTCAGTATGGTGTAGATGGGTGTGTATTATTTGTTATGATCAGTGATGGGTCAGTATGGTGTAGATGGGTGTGTATGATCTGTTATGATCAGTGATGGATCAGTATGGTGTAGATGGGGGTGTATGATCTGTTATGATCAGTGATGGGTCAGTACGGTCAGTATGGTGTAGATGGGTGTGTAAGATCTGTTATGATCAGTATGGTCTATAATGGTGTAGATGGGTGTGCTGTCTGTTGTGATGTGTGTACCTTGCGAGCGATGGGCTGCTGTCCCTCTCTGAGGCCATACCAGCTCAGCAGCTTGTTCCAGCCAGCAGCCGGCAGCAAGATGTAGTCCAGCTCATCGATCAGGTGCTCCCGGATAGCCAGCACTTCCCCGTCTGCACACACACACACACATATATATATAACACACATACCCAGCACATCCCTGTCTGCACACACACACACACACACACACACACACACACACACACACACACACACACACACACACACACACACACACACACACACACACACACACACAGCACATCCCTGTCTGCACACACACACACACACATAACACACATACCCGGCACATCCCTGTTTGCACACACACACACACACACATAACACACATACCCAGCACATCCCTGTCTGAACACACACACACACACACACACACACAGCACATCCCTGTCTGCACACACACACACACACACACACACACATAACACACATACCCAGCACATCCCTGTCTGAACACACACACACACACACACACACACATATATAACACACATACCCAGCACATCCCTGTCTGCTGCACACACACACACACACACACACACATACCCAGCACATCCCTGTTTGCACACACACATATATAACACACATACCCAGCACATCCCTGTTTGCACACACACACACACACACACACACACACACACACACACATAACAAACATATATAACACACATACCCAGCACATCCCTGTCTGCACACACGCATATATAACACACCTGTGAACAGGCCGGAGTTGTACACAGGTCCGGGGTACACGCTCTGGTCCCCCATCTGGTATTTGTCCCAGCTGTCGAAGCCCACATACTTCTTCCACTGCTTGAACCAGCGGCTGTCCACCAGGTACCTGCGGAGGAGACCGGAAGTGACGTCACTCACACAGACACAGCGTGACAGAGCACATCACACACTCACTGCTGTCAGATCAGGCTGTCACTCATCTGAGCGAGAACACTCACTTACTGCCTTACTTATTATTGTGTACTCTTCTCTGAGGTCCACTCACTCACTCTCACGTTTACTGCGGTATTACTGTGGTATGGTACAGGCAGCGACTCTCTCTCTGATCTCAAATGCTGCTGCTGCTGTTATTATTATCAGTGTGAGCGTGTGATGCGCGGCTGAGCGCTCAGCAGACTCTGACGCTGCGCGTCTGTCTCTTACCAAGTGTCTGCTCTGCGCAGCGGCGTTTTCAGGAGCGTCGCGATCTCTCCTTTCTGCGTCTCAACATCCGACGCGCCGCCCTCCGCCATCTTTAGCAGCGCACTGCATGCTGGGAAGAATCGCCGTCGGCGTCTGCACGCCTCCGCATGACGTCATGACGCGCCTCACCCTCACTCCTTTTTTTGGCCGTCCTTCACTTTTACTTATTTATTTATACTTGATTTATTTTAAGAAAATATCAGACATAGTCAATGTACAGTCAGAACCGCGATGATACATTTATACACCGCTTAAACACACAGGCTCATAGGCTAATCATAAGGACTCATACACAAACTGCTTTGCTTATTATTATTTGAATGAAAAACAGTATTGATATGTATTTATTTTTCAAGAACCAAAAATACGTTTTAGATAAAACGTAGAAGATGGAGCACCTTTAAGTTGTGTTTTAGCTTTAGTATGTGCAGTGCTACGAGTCTAAAGCTAGTGTGATATTATTTGAAATATGTTTTCTCAGATTTGGCCTCATCCATAACTGACTTAAATCTATTTGCAAAGATTCAATTAGCTCATTAGCATGGTTTGTGACAGAATTTTCTTCATGTCAGGGCAACAATTAAATAAAAAAGAAGTAAATTTTAAGTGGCTTAAATTGTAATATTGTCTTTTGCTCTATTTCACTAACAACAATGTTTACAAACAAAGCCCAGGGCTCCAGACTGACACCAATTTTTTCTGCCGGTTCAAGAATATTTTGTTTGTCTGTTGTCTGCATATGAGGAACATCAAAAGGCTAACGAAACAAAAGCGTAACAAAATCCCACAACTCTTTTGAGCTGCACAGCATGGACTGTTTATCAGCTTCACGGCACAAATTGCAAATTTCATATGAAATGCTTAAAGACTGCCTTGCAAATTTTCAGAAAGCAGTGAAATCCGCTAAGTCTAAGTATTTTTCAAATTTATTTGCAAAGCATCACCATAGCTCTAAAGCCTTATTCTCTGTTATAAATTCTGTGTTACACCCTCCTGTAAATGTGATTTCAAATCCCTCAGTGTCACTATGTGAAGGTTTATCAAGGTTTTTCTGTGACAAGATTACTACTCTGAGATCTCAGCCGCAACCACTTGCAAATGTGTCACCTGAATTGTGTTGCTCTTCAGCTATATGGAGTGATTCAGTTTCTCTCCAGTCTCTCAAAGAAACCATTGACCATTTGAAACTTTCCTTTTGCTCTCATGATGTTCTCCCTCCACGTATTTTAAAACAAATTTTCGACTCGGTTGGACCTAGTTTGGTGTCGTTTCTGAATAAATGTCTAGTTTCAGGGACTATACCCGATAGCCTCAAAGAAGCTACTGTGACACCTCTTCTTAAGAAATCTTCTCTTGATACTAGTAATTTTAATAATTTTCCACCCATCTCAAATCTTCCATTTATTACAAAAGCACTGGATAAAACTGTGTTCATTCAGCTACAGTCTTTCCTTAGTGCAAATCATATATTTGAAACCTTCCAGTCTGGTTCTAAGCCTCTGCATAGCACAGAGTCTGCTTTATTACGGCTCCTTAATGATACTTTGTTGGCGACTGACTCTGGTGACCATGTTATCCTAATTCTGTTAGACTTAACCTCGGCTTTTGATACAGTTGATCATGAAACTCTTTGATCTCGACTAGTATACTTTGTGGGCATCCAGGGAACTGTTCTTAGCTGGTTCAAATCATATTTAACAAATAGAAGTTTTATAGGGTAATTTTTCTTCATTGCCCGCTAAACTTGCCACGTGGAGTGCCCCAGGGCTCTATTCTCGCACCCATTCTTTTCTCTTTGTATTTACTTCCTCTGGGCACTATTTTCAGAAAGCATGGTGTATCATTTCATTGCTATGCAGATAATACCCAAATGTATCTACCTCTCAAATGAAATAAACATGCTGCTCTGGAATCTCTTTTTGCATGCCTGGATGAAGTGAAAACATGGTGTTCTCAAAATGTTTTATTTCTGAATGAATCAAAGACTGAGGTTATAGTCTTTGGCCCTAGTGAAAACTCAGGGAGCAGAAGTATCGATCTGGACTATCGTGCTCCTTTTACTTCTTCCTGTATTAAGAATCTAGGTGTTTTCTGGGATCAGAGTCTTAAATTTGATAAACAAATAAATGCGGTTATTAGTTCCTGTTTTTTTCAGCTGCGCCTTCTCTCCAAAATTAAATATTTTCTCTCTTTAAAAACTTTAGAGATTGATATCCATGCGCTCGTTACAACTCGCTTGGATTACTGCAACTCTCTCTATCTTGGCATTTCTAAATCTTCCATCGCTCGTCTCCAATTAGTACAAAACGCAGCTGCTAAATTTCTCAAAGGACAACGTAAATGTGATCATGTTACTCCAATTCTGAAATCGCTACATTGGTTACCTGTACATTGCACTGCCCTGTACATACAAGTTGAGTTAATTTCATATAAAGTACACAATAAATAATGTCTACTTTAATACTGCCTCATCTCATTAATTTACCTGTTGGCTCAAACCACTTCCTAGTGGGTATCTCTCTCCTCCTACAGTTATGTCAACAGGGGGTCTGTTTACCAAGTAGCTGATGGGTGCTCCTGTCTGCCTTTTTAATAAAGCAATTTTCTCCTCTGTGACTAAGTAGGTCCTGAAAAAGAATACCCTATCAAAACAAAGCTAGGGGTTTTAAATTACAAAACTTTGCTGTACTTGGAAACCTGCCTCTCTAATGCTATGGTTTGTATATTATAGTATTGTTTTATTTTCATTAGGTTTTTGATTGAATTGACATTATTGTTTATTATTTATATTCTCCTTAATGTAGTCTTACCAACATTTTAAAAGTGTTCTCTGTTAATTTTAAGTATTCTATTGTATGTCACTTTGGACAAAAGCATCTGCCAAATCCCATAACTATTAACCATAAACATAATTTTCAACTTGCCTGCTTCCTGCATACCGACAGTCGATTGGTCGCCGCATACAGTTTTCATTGGCTTTAGCGACAACTACCGATGATATTGGCACTGCCCTTATTTTGTTACCCCTTGGCATGTGCCACTGCTGTGGTAGACTCGTGCAGGAGGACTTTGTTTGTGCTGTTGATGATGTATGGCTCAGCTCAGCGTCTCTGGCTCTTGCCAGGTCCAAGGTGTAGATTAGACCCACGACGTGTGAGCAGTAGCCTGGTGCGTTAAAAATATAAGCAGGAGAATGTTATCATTGCAAAGTGGTCAGGCTAATGTCTTGTGTTTATTCCACAAGACTTATGGATAAGCTGTTTGATTTATAATTATCAGATTATTTTCAAATTTCACTTACCCTGCTGTGCATGAACTTAGCTGCTCCTCAATTTGTGTGTTTCCCATTTGAATGGTCAGCGTGTGAGCCGGCTGCTGCTGCTTGCGCTGGGACCTATAGGCTTTAGCTTCAATTTTGATGAAATTATTCTCTAATCGGTTGCATATTATGTCGTGGATATATCCCTCGAATGCATACTGTAGTCCCTTTTGTCTTGCTCTCTCAGATATTTCACCTGTTGATCAAAAATTACTAATTATCTCCTTGGGAATGTCTGACACCGGTGCATACATACTGTAATAAACGTGCCAGGCGCAAAAAGCTTGATAGGCGTAGCAACAGTAACTAAGGAGGATGGGGCTTAGCGAAGGGTCAATTGTGGGTGATTTTAATATCCACGTTGATAATGAAAAAGATGCATTAGGATCAGCATTCATGGACATTCTGAACTCTATCGGGGTTAGACAACACATGTCAGGACCTATTCATTGTCAAAATCATACTTTAGATTTAATACTGTCACATGGAATTGATGTTAATGCGGTTGAAGTTCTGCAGCAAAGCGATGATATATCAGATCACTATCTAGTCTTGTGTAAAACTCCATATAGCTAAAGCTGTAAATTCTACTCCTTCTTACAAATATGGTAAAACCATCACTTCTACCACAAAAGACTGCTTTGTAAGTAATCTTCCTGATTTATCTCAATTCCTCAGCATATCCAACAGCGCAGAAAAACTTGATGATGCAACAGAAACTATGGATTCTCTCTTTTCTAGCACTTTAGATATGGCTGCTCCATTACGCTTAAGGAAGACTAAGGAAAGGAGTCCAACACCGCGGTATAATGAGCACACTCGTGTCCTAAAGAGAGCAGCCCGGAAAATGGAGCACAGCTGGAGGAAAACAAAACTAGAGGTATTTCGTATGGCTTGGCGGGAAAGTACCCTATCCTACAGAAAAGCATTAAAACTGCTAGATATGATTATTTTTAGTCTCTTTTAGAAGAAAACAAACATAACCCCAGGTATTTATTCAATACAGTGGCAAAATTAACAAAAAATAAAACATCAACAGGTGTTGACATTTCCCAACAGCACAGCAGTAATGACTTTATGAACTATTTTACTTCCAAAATCAATACTATTAGAGATCAAACAGTAACAATGCAGCTGCCAGCTGCAGTATCATCGACAAGACACCTGTGGAGCGGGTGAGCAGCTTTAAGTTCCTCGGCGTTCACATCACTGAGGATCTCACATGGTCTGCTCACACAGATGCAGTGCTGAAGAAGGCACATCAGCGCCTCTTCTTCCTGAGACGCTGAGGAAGTTTGGAACGAGCCCCAGAATCCTCAGATCCTTCTACACCTGCACTGTGGAGAGCATCCTGACCGGCTGCATCACCGCCTGGTTTGGAAACAGCACCGCTGGCAACCGCAAAGCCCTGCAAATGGTCGTACGAACTGCCCGCCACATTGTTGGAGGTGAGCTTCCCTCCCTCCAGGACATCTACACCAGGCGGTGTGTAAGGAAAGCCCGGAGGATTATCAAAGACTCCAGCCACCCGTCCCACAGACTGCTCTCCATGTTGCCCTCAGGAAGACGTCTCCGCAGCATCCGATCCCGCACTAGCCGACTGAGGGACAGCTTTTTCCCTCAGGCTAATGAACAGTCAGAAATAACTCACCCTACATCACACTCCCACTCACACAACATGCCATGCACTGCACTTTAACACAGTTCTACCGGACTACACGCACACACTGCACTAACACATCTGCTATCACTGGACACCATACAAAAGCACATCCACGACATTGCATATGCATAATCTGTTGCACCTTTGCACAACTATCTGTTGCACAACCAATCTGCTGTAAATTTATAATCTGTTGCACCTTCACATATTACTATGTATAGATGTGTACATAATGTAGATGTGTACATACGGTGTATAATGTGTATTGATAACCAAGTATGTCTTTATAGTACACTATGTGTACTGAGTATATGTATGTGTATTTTGCACATTGTCTTCTGTATAGTCTGTAAATATGTACTGTCCATATGTACATTTTTGTTGTTTTTTTTGCACTGTCTGGAGCATGCTCGTAAGAATTTCACTCACCAAGGCACCAAGTGCAACTTGTGCTGTGGTGATGTGACAATAAAAGTGATTTGATTTGATTTAAGTATTACCATTTCATTTCAACAGTCATGCTTAAAGATGGCCATCTTGAAATACCTACACAAGGCCATATTAAAATTGCATGCACAGGTTATTAATATTGTATGTGTACTCTCACATTTTATTTGCTGCTATTTTTGAACACTGCATGATTATCTAATCAAAATATAAACAAGTATGCAAGTGACACACTGTGCAAAAGTGCAGCGCTGCGTCTTGGAGAAGTCACACGTATCACACACACCAGATGCGTCACATTCAATTCAAGCAGCGTTCTAAAACTAATCATCAAACAGATATAAGTTTGCTTCAAGAATGAACTATGTGGCATAAATGAGTTTGAAGTTCGGTGTTTAAAAGACAGAGCAAACGGAAAGCACAATCTGTATTACAGCTCTCTATATGAAGCATACAGACTGTATTAGAGCCACGGAAACAAAAATGTTTTGCTGAAAAATGCTCAATACATAATTTATAGCCTAGGGTGAAGTCATTATGTACATTACCATTGATTTGGGACAAATAGGCTATAATGTTATTCAATGGAAAACTATGTGAATGGCGTTCTGTTCCGCGGCAGGATTTTCTGTCAGCTGCATTTAAATGCGTGTTTAAAGTTTCCCGCCCAGTGCAGCGTGCAGTGTCACATGCCAAAACAAACAACACATGCTGTCAGTGATTTCTGCCTCTAGAGGACACTTTCAACCAGTCCAGCAACAGACGCAACACGGAAAACTATCGGCATGGATTTTTGCAGATAACCGATAGTTCTGCAAATCAACTATCGGTGCCTCTACCTGCTACTATTGTGACCTCTACCTGCTACTATTAAAAACAATATACTCAAGAGACAATATATATTAATGTTGTACTTTATGTCTTGTATAAGCTTGCTGTGTAGTGGAGCCTATGCTGTTTTTCTTAATCTATGACGTATTACTGTTCCCTGTAAAGTTATAACTAGTGTTTAGTTTCATACAGATGGTCGTGATAAATACGAATCAGTGGTGCAACAGATTTGGTGATATTATAAATGGGTAAGCATGTGATAACACTTTACATAAGTATTAAACTCTTAGAATTCTACACATGGAAGATCATAGAGTAGATTAGGTATGTCCAAAAGGAACAGAATGAGTGGGGCTCCACCCCACAAGAACAATCTGATTGGAAGAAGCATCTAGTGGGTGTACTGAAATCAGTCTGTTTAAAATGGACACAGAAGCTTTTAGCTTAGCTTTTTGCTCTCACTTGCTGGAAGCTTCGGCTTTGTCTTCACTGGTCATGCTCGATCACCGCCTTACCATCAGGCTGACCATTTAAAGAACTCAAAGACTTTGTCAAAGCCATAAGAATTTAAACAAACTTTCCAACAGCGTCATCGCGTCACAAAGGAACCAGGCAACCGCCAATCACGAGAGGGTTTCCCCAGTGACACCACGCAACGACGTCAGCAGCCAGAGGTTTCCAGGAAACACGCGGAAACGCCAGATCAGCTGACAACTCAACTGAAAGCAAGTAGACCGAACAAATCTCTATTCTTACTGAACTGATGAATTGATCTGTATGCAGTAAAGATAGCAAAGTCTCTGCTGTGATCTTCCTATAGTTAAAGTTATGAGATAGCAAGAGTGCTAGCTTTAAACTTTCTTCTAACCGCAAAACTCCTGATATGTGTGTGCGTATGTGTGTATACAGGTGCATGTTAATAAATTAGAATGTCGTGGAAAAGTTAATTTATTTCAGTAATTCAACTCAAATTGTGAAACTTGTGTATTAAATAAATTCAATGCACACAGACTGAAGTAGTTTAAGTCTTTGGTTATTTTAATTGTGATGATTTAGGCTAACATTTAACAAAAACCCACCAATTCACTATCTCAACAAATTAGAATACTTCATAAGAACAATTAAACATTTTTTTTTAGTGAATTGTTGACCTTCTGGAAAGTATGTTCATTTACTGTATATGTACTCTATACTTGGTAGGGGCTCCTTTTGCTTTAATTACTGCCTCAATTTGGCATGGCATGGAGGTGATCAGTTTGTGGCACTGCTGAGGTGGTATGGAAGCCCAGGTTTCTTTGACAGTGGCCTTCAGCTCATCTGCATTTTTTTGGTCTCTTGTTTCTCATTTTCCTCTTGACAATACACCATAGATTCTCTATGGGGTTCAGGTCTGGTGAGTTTGCTGGTCAGTCAAGCACACCAACACCATGGTCATTTAACCAACTTTTGGTGCTTTTGGCAGTGTGGGCAGGTGCCAAATCCTGCTGGAAAATGAAATCAGCATCTTTAAAAAGCTGGTCACAGAAGGAAGCATCCAAAATTTCTTGATAAACGGGTGCAGTGACGTTGGTTTTCAAAAAACACAATGGACCAACACCAGCAGATGACATTGCACCCCAAATCATCACAGACTGTGGAAACTTAACACTGGACTTCAAGCAACTTGGCCTATGGGCTTCTCCACCCTTCCTCCAGACTCTAGGACCTTGGTTTCCAAATGAAATACAAAACTTGCTCTCATCTGAAAAAAGGACTTTGGACCACTGGGCTAGTGCTGGGGGGTATACCGGTTCATACTGAATACCGGTGTTTATTTTTCTTATGATATGAATTTTTAAAATACCGCAATACCAGTGTCATTTAAATAACTTTCAAAACGCGACACTGTTAGAGAGGGGTATCTTTTCACTATTTAATTTTGGCGAGGATACAGATGTATGTGTTACTAAGCGTGAAAGTTCTGAAACTGAAGCACTAGTAGAATGTGATGAGAGAAATCATCCACAATATCCACATCGACCGCAACAAATATCCGTCCGCTGCCATCAGCTCCCGCGTCTCTCACACAAAATTTCTCCGTCGATACGACGGATTCCCGGTCAATTGCAGGGTTCCCGCCTTCTTAAATTCACTTTTCATAATTTTAAGACCGTAAATACACTTACATTTCTCAAATAGTGTCTTCATTTTTAGCTTGAATAGGTCTTAAATTAAGGAAAGACGAGGTGCATTCAGTCTGCTGAGGGGGGATGTGATCAAAGCCTGGAGTGGATTCAAAGCACGTTCCTCTCTCCACTCTAAGCGTTCTGTAATCACTCCGCTCTGGATCCACTCCGGGTTTTACATTCCCGCTCACGGAAAAACTGCTCCGTGTTCACTCCATTTAAATGTTATCATGGATTACTGAGGGGAAAGAAACATGTAGGAAACATGTAGGGCACTGTTGTTGTTCTGATGGCATACCAAAAAGATCCCTGCCTTGGCTGCAGCTTCTCACTGACAACATAGTAACGCCCCAGCAAACACAGAACGTTCCCCTAACGTTCCCGTATGGTTCCCATTTGGTTATTTTTTTGGGAACCAAATAAGAACGTTCTAGGAACGTTCCCTGTAGGTAATTTGTTTACTAACCATAACGAGAACCTTCCCAGAACGTTCCCTGCAGGTTATTTTTAGGTTTAATTTTATAACCTAAAGAGAACCTTCCAAGAACGTTCCCTGTAGTTTATTTTTAGGTTCTATTTTTATAACCTAAAAAGAACCTTCCTAGAACGTTCCCTGTAGGTTATTTTTAGGTTCTATTTTTATAACCTAAAAAGAACCTTCCTAGAACGTTCCCTGTAGGTTATTTTTAGGTTCTATTTTTATAACCTAAAGGGAACGTTCCAAGAATGTTCCCTGTAGGTTATTTTTAGGTTATATTTTTATAACCTAAAAAGAACCTTCCTAGAACGTTCCCTGTAGGTTATTTTTAGGTTCTATTTTTATAACCTAAAAAGAACCTTCCTAGAACGTTCCCTGTAGCTTATTTTTAGGTTCTATTTTTATAACCTAAAGGGAACGTTCCAAGAATGTTCCCTGTAGGTTATTTTTATTTAACATGTAAAACAATTAAAACGTTGCAAATGTTTTGTGTGCTTTAACAGCAGTGATCAAATGCTTAATTACATGACCATTATCAGGCAGTAGAGGGCGCTCATTGATTGCCAAAGTAATGTTTTAGTTAATTAAATATTTGTGCTGCCTGTTTTCAATTTTTTATTTACTTTTGAAAAACAAGAACTATAATTAAATAAATATAGACTGCAAAGATCCCTTTCAAAACCTTTTTTTTCTTTAGCTTATCTCAAAAATAATAGTTACAGTATATTACATTTGACATTGACAAAAATTTCGTTTTTAGTGTTTATTTTTTAAATAGTGTATCAGACATAGAGGATGGTCATGCACAATGTTTTAGTGTTGCCTTGCCATTTTCCTTGAAGGCCCACAACATTGCGATCAGGTCTTAGTAAATTACCAGTCATCTTAAGAGTTGAATCAGGTCTGTTACCACTTTTTTTTCAAACAGTATTTACAAGCATATATTAAAAACATATCACCTCACAAAAGGTTTATCCTCATGCACAGAATCATGATGTGCTTAATCACTATTTATTTGCAGATACTTCTTGACAATTGTACAGTGCTAATTCCCATCATCTGATAACTGTAACATAAGTGGAATCAATTGTAAGACTGTACATACAATTATATTATATAAATGTCCTTCTAGAATGAAATTATATGGGATACACTTTGCAACATTTTTCTATGATTTTTTTTTTCAGAAGGTGCCCACGAGCCTGCTATGCTGGAGACTTACAGTTGAAGGATGTTATAACGTGTGTTCTTCAACACAACAGTGATGCTACTAGGACAGCTCTAGGTTGTAATGGAGTTTTAAAATAAAAATAAATGTTTTAAATTATAAAAAAGTCAGCACTTTACTGTTAGACAGACAAGCAATACACAAAACAATTATTAAAATTAATAAAAAAATCCTGCAGGTAAGACAAAGTAACAACGTGTAAATAATAAAGGTAATGCGAAAAAGGCATGTAGTAAATATAAATATAATTAGAATTAGTCTGGTTTTGTGGATCCACTTGGGTTAAATAAGCCGTTTAGGTAAATTAGTTAGTTGTTAAAATGGTTAAAAGCTTATATCTATTTAGGTTTTGCTAGTTTCCAGAGATAATACTTTTTTTCTTTTACATGGAAGACCATTTCAAACTCAAAACAATGTGAAACACAATCATACCTTATATCATGAAACTGTACATGAAATGAAAACAATACAATTATAATGTGTGATACTTAAATTCCATTCAATTTCTGTTATTGTCGTGGAATACATTTCAGTTCAGGAAGATGTTGAAGAAAAAGGTTATTGAAGAAGAATGGAAGAAATAGATGCCTTTTTCTGTTAAAAACAGATCCGGATACTCAGATGTTTGGTAGTCAGTTTACAGATAATCCACTGTGTAACAGGTCGCCTTTGCAGGAACAGTTGAAACAAAAATGAAAGTCACAGTCTGGGTTGGCTCGCCATCATTACTTGCAGTTTGTGCATCCTCTCCTTGTGCACCACAGAAAGTTTTTGTTTAGCATCACTTAACTGGAGTTTAAAACCTTATCTACACAACCAGGGGCGTGTTTAGTGTTTTGGGGGCCCTCAGCAAGTGTTCCCGGAGGGGCCCCCCTCGATGGATTTTGCGATCGATTCTGGGGAAAGGATGGGTATCGTTTACATTTTATCGATACTGATATGATACTTATCAATACAGTTATCCATACTACTCTCTATAATTTGGTGCAAAAACAAATGATGTAAAAAGATGTTGAAAATTTCAAGTTATTTTATTACTGCAGTTTACAAATGCCTCCAAGTAAACAGAAAAAGGCACATTAAGCACACTTTTCAAATAAAAAGACCCTTCAGAGAGAGAGAGAGAGAGAGAGAGATTTCCTCAGCATACCACAGCACAACATATTTGAACATCGTGTGCACATGAGCACAACAGAATGTAATAGAGAATTCTGGTATCTCTAGCTATTTTTATTAAATAAAATTAAAATATTGACTTTCTCAGGGAGCGGGCGTGATTTAAAAAAAATATATTTTTAATTTTATTGACAAAAATTCCACTATTCCACATTCTGCCCAATGTCCTTCAAACAAACATGCCAACTGAATACTATGAAAACATACAGTGCTTAATTTATTAGACCACCTGTCATAAAGAGCAAACAAATATTTTAGGATGTTTTAATCACCAATGCTGTTAGTTGCACAAACCTTACACAATTTGTTTTAATAAATTTGTTAAGCATTGTATATAGTGAATATAGTTTAAATCTCTATTTAAAAATTAAATAATAAAAGATAAATAATAAAGATAATAAAGACGAATAAAAACACAAACTCAGTGTTAACCAACAGGTAAGAGTGTTCTGCAGGAACACGTTCACTTTGATCACAGTCACGTCTTACTGTCATTTATTTATCCTGTAAAAGGCGGTTCCACTCATCTGTGTCTTTCCTGAGACCTTTCCTTGGTCTTTCAAAACCTGCTAAATTTGGAAACCTTTAACAGATCACTACCAGCAAAAATAATAATAAGAGATGCAATTATTAATAATAATAGTATACAGGTAAACAGAAGGGCTTCAATAGTACTCATATCTATACATAAAGGCAAAAAAATGTAATAAAAAATATATTTAAAAAATAAATTCCATCACACATCATCTGTGTGCTTCACAATTCACTGAACAGTAGAGATCGACCGATATATCGGTTTACCGATATTTTTCCCGATATTTAAGCATTTTACCATAATCGGTTATTGGTTTAAAAAAAAAAAAAAAAACGTTTTTTAATGTTTGTTTTTTTTTGGTCGTCACATACATAATTATACAGAGTATAACCAGCAGTGAAATTTTGTTCTCTGCATTTGACCCATCCAAGTGCGCGCACACTTGGAGCAGTGGGCACTGTTCACTCAGGAAATGCTCCAGCACGACCACCGCATGTAACTTTTAACAAGATTCACTTGTTTGTAACACACTAAATTATATTACCATTTACTATAGGACCATTATTTAGCCAATAAACATTTAAATAAATACATCTCTATCTAAATTAATTATTTTCTCCACAAGCGATCGCAGTTTGAGTATAGTTCTGTGTAAATGCATAGATAAACTGCGCTGTCAGCAGTTTTCATAATTTATAATGACAAAAACATTTTAATAATTCTGATAAAACATGCCAGTTAAGAAATGCAATAAAATACAATGTTTTGTTTTTTATAGCTTATTTCAATATTCCAGAGAATATTATTCAGTGAATTATTCTTCACTCTTTAGTCTATTAAACAGCTTATAAACCTAAAACTGTAGTTTAAAATGAAGTTGATATGACTCCTCTCCTTTATTTTCTCCATTTGAAAACATTAGACATTATTTTGCTTACTGTTAATATCAGTGTTGCTGATGATGCTTTTTATAAATAAAATGTTTTTATTGTTGTAATTTGAAGATTAAATTTTACATGAAAGAATGTTAATTTTCATCAGTTTTTTGTTGTGGTTAAGACGACTGAAAGAAGGGAAAACCAAAGCGAAGAATGGACTTCACTCTGTTATTTATTTACTTTCTAACTGTAAATAAATATCGGTTCTCGGTACATAAACATGCAAATAATCGGTATCGGTTATAAAAAAATACATATCGGTCGATCACTACTGAACAGGGAGAAAAATGCTTAGTGTCACAAACCCCCACATTTCAGCAGTGGTTAGTTATCTCCGTAGTTGTAAAAAGTACTAAAAATGGGGGAGTGGAGGGGAAAAGAGGGAGGAAGCATGTATTTTTCAAATATCATCATAATGTTGCGTATAGCTGAAACAATTGCAAATATTCTCTTTCTCTTACTGTTTCTCAGTTCTACTCACACAGAATACAAATTATGACAACTCATGCTGGTAGACAAAGCTATACATTTGCAATGTTTTCTCTGAATATTCAAATCCCATGTGACATTATCTGCACAAAATAAAAGTAAATGGTTGTTAAGATCATAATATTGATTGTTCGGTGCCTCGTGAGAAGCACAAAAAAAGAGCATAAAAAGCCCCACAGTGACTTAAATGATCAGTAAAGGTTTTTGATCTGAATGAACTGATTAAATGTAGGTTAATTAGTATTATCACTTCTTTTATTCAGTTACTCCCATCACAGAATCAATTTATATAACTAACTCAAAACATTACTATAGTTTTGATAAATGCACACAGAAGGACACATGGAAGATGGACTTACCTAGTAGAGCTGCACGATTCTGGATAAATTGAGAATCGCTATTTTTTTTTCTTGTCTCAAATAAAGATCATGATTCATGGCAGACAAGACATACAGCCTTACTAGCACACAGCCTTCCGAATGGGAGTACCTCATCAGCTCATTAGCAGATGCATACAAAATATGGGGTGCTCCAGGACAGGCACAAAAAGACATGGTCTACTAATGCAGTATAATTAGTTTAATTCCTATAAATCAAAGCAATTTAATAACTACATGATATTATCACACTTAAGTAGTGATATATTCAAGACAATATCCCTTTATAGCAAAAGCCAATTAATCTGAATTATATTCCCTATATTGCACAAGACTTGTTTTAGGGAATAACTTCCTGAAATTTGCACATGCTTTGATGTCTTTAGGTCACATGGGTGTGGAATTTTATAGTATTGTATACATTTAAATTTCTAAAGTTATTCTAAAACATAAAATTGCATCTGCATATTCCCCAGACAAAACAAAAACTTGTGCTAAGAAATGGATATATCATAATGTCATATAGTTACATATATATATATATATATATATACACACACACACACATTTCTAACTGTGCAATGCATTTATGTAACGTTAGGCTATATCTGAGTTGGTTGGGAGACAAAACATTGGTTGCAAAACGGGGTGCTACGGTCCGGTACAACTCAATTAGTTCATCAAAATGATTTCAATTTTAAAATGTTACAATAATCCCACTAATGACAAATATACTATAATAAAACCATACATTTCCATATCACACTTGCTTACCTCTCAACCAGTGGTGTAGTCTAGCTTTTTGTAGTGAGTATACTGTGCTTTTTTCCCCTCCCAGCCTCATACGCACCCATCCCAGAGCGACACCCCATGGCACCACCACACTCACTAATGCATAAAGTATGCATCTACATGTAATTGAGAGCATTATTAAAGACTGCTTATGTGTTATCAACATTCCAATTTATTATAAACAACAAAAGACAGTCAGCTGATAAAACCTGTGCTCCAGGTACCATATTCATATAGTATCATCATTCTTAAAGGTATAGTTCACCCAAAAATGAAAATTGTTATAATTTCCTCACCCTCAAGTTGTCCCAAAACTGTATGAGTTTCTTTCTTCTGTTTAACACAAAAGAAGATATTTTGAAAAATGTTGGTAATCAGACAGTTGGCAGCACCCATTGACTTCCACAGTAGGAAAAAATATAGACTATGAAAGTCAATGGGTGCTGCCAACTGTCTGATTACCAACATTTTTCAAAATATCTTCTTTTGTGTTAAACAGAAGAAAGAAACTCATACAGTTTTGGAACAACTTGAGGGTGAGGAAATTATAACAATTTTCATTTTTGGGTGAACTATACCTTTAAGAGCTACATTTAGACTTAAATGTTATATGAATATGGTACCTGGAGCACAGGTTTTATCAGCTGTCAATTTTCAATGAACATTTAAGAGTGAACAATAAACGTTTGTTCAGTTCTATCACCGACACTCTTTCATTGCAGAATATTATGAACTGGATGAACTGGTAGTTTACAAAGCTTTCCAAATACATTTGTACTCGGGCATCTGAGGAGTGCATTGCCTCCTTGCTTGTGTGGCAGAGCGATGGCTTCTCAACCACGATGTAACATACTTCCTTGGCTCAAAAAGTCTTACAGGGGGCCCATTGATGCTGATCATCATCAAATTACTAACATTTGCCAACAACAGTGTAGATCTTTTGTCTGTGCATACATTGTTCATGACACTAAAGCCCCTTTCACACTCGGCAGTGCTGCAAGGGAAGGTCTGCATGCATCGTATGAGTGGTTTTAGGCTTTCAGGCTCACTGTCTGGGTGCTCAAGGAAATCTCTCATACCATTAACTGCTTGCTCTTCACAAAGATTGAACCGCCTACACAGTCGTTTCACTTGTGCCTCGCCATGCCGTATGCCAGGTGTTGATGGCCAGTTGTCTGTATCCAGAACGCTGAGATCATGAAGCATTTCACCTTCAAATGAGAGGCGTTTCTCCCATGAAATACCTAACTTTATCATTATGAATATAAACAACTAACATGGCTGTTAGTACTCACTATCAAGCCAGCATATCGATACTGGTAAAGTTTAAAATATATTGAGTTTGATTCGGTAACGAGCTAGTAACATAAGGCAAAGCTAAAAACAGGTTGCATTGATACACGTTTTCCCATTGCCATCAGTTACACTGAGATGAAGGTGAATTTCGTGTAAGATTCATAACATATACAGTGTTTTGCATGTAAGAGCTTCCATGATGAAAGCACTGTTGGCTCTGTTAAGGACTCTTCCCCTCCTCGAGTCAAACGGGTGCGCGCATGTGGGCAGCTCCTGTAGCAGCAGGGGTGGTTGCCATGGTAGCGAGGGAGAGTGACAGTCGCCCAGCCAATCATTTCATTCGTTCCGAAAGGAAATAAGTAGCTGTGTTTATTGCAGCCCTGAGAGGACTACAGACTCTCGATTTTTATACTCTTTTTCAGAGTAGGCCTACTTACATTTTAATTATGTATTGGTATATAAAAACAGTTTAAACAAATTTGGGAAAAGTTTTTTTAGACCAAAACTGCCAACCCTACCTTTAAGCAATTGTCGCACTATGAAAATTTTATACCGTCACATGACTATTTTAAATTAATGGACATTTAAGGTGACCATGAATTAACTCTCATTTGCAGTCATTAACAATCATTTTTAATTGTTTATATCAGATTTGCATGTGTGCTGAGCAGCTGATATCTACCTAACTTACTGTCCCTCCACTCTAACCAAGGATGCCTGTTTTTAAATTCCCTAGCCTGACTTTCAGTCCACAAGGCTGGCCAGGGGTTCTCATTTCTCTCATCATCTGAAATAAGGAGATATACAATTTTTATTCTGTTTACCACACACACACACACACACACACACACACACACACACACACACACACACACACACACACACACACACACACACACACACACACACACACACACACACACACACACACACACACACACACACACACACACACACACACACACACACATTATCTCCCCTCTTCTGCCGTATTAATTGATCCACCACACTAACGGTAGTGAAGTTAGCAAGTTCTGGATAAAATTCAATATACCAACAATCCCCTGCTATTACAGTTACGTTTAATGATAACATGTACTGTATGCTAGCTTTACTTACTAGGTAACTTTACGATAGCATCAGCATCATTTTCTGGAGTTTCTGTAACGATCGTGTCATCTGCTGCAGCTGAAGTGTCACCCGAAGCTGCTGTAGCTTTAGGGGCAGGCTTCCGAAAACACTCAAAGAGTGTACTTTGAGTCTGCTTTCGTTTCATATCTTCTAATTAAGATTCAGAATAACGTTAGTCTTGCGATGTAAAGACACTCAAGATGAATTTAAAACTTGCGCCGAAAAAGACCGCCAAGCAACTGCTTTTCCTTGGTAGGTGACGTCAGATCCAGGTCACAGGCCACGGAAGCCCCAATGGTCCAAAAATGTTAGTGATTCGCAATCGCAACACAGACGGGGTGAATTTATGAATGAAAGTTCTGTCACAAAACGATGTTGTTACGTATCCTCACGTTTTTTAAGTGGGTATACGGAAATCCTTTGACTTTCCTAGTGGGTATACGGCGTATACCTGCGTATCACGTAGACTACGTGATACGCAGTAGAGACACAGACCATCATAGAGAGAGGACATGGGCAGCACGAGCTCCTGAACCTTCTAGAGTTTCTTGCTTCGAATATGAGGTAAACCAAAGATAAAAACACAAAATTAACAAAAAATATGATAGTGAACACAAGTTCACTCTAGGAAAGAAAGTTTTTAAAAATAAATTAGGAGAAAAATCTTATGAAAACAAGGAAAGCATTTCTAACCCAAACAAAAGGACACTGAACTGGACCCTACAACAAGGCTTCAGAAGGAAACAAACACAAACTACTGGAGAAGAACCACTTACAAACTTCACTGATACAACAAAAAGGATTATTGCAAAAAGGATTATTCCATCGAAAAATTGAAATAACATTTCTATCTACAAACAACAAGGACCAAACAATTGCAAAAGGACAAACCAACCCATTAGGCCCTCAACTTTCCATTTGGTGGAGGTAAGACAACAAGTGCTCTAATTCAACTAAAATACATTTTATAATCAATCTGTCAAGAGAGATTTAACTAAAAACAGGAATTTTTATAAACTTTGCAAAAAAACTTGACCAAAAGTGTCCTGGCATACTACAGCTGTAGAACTGCATAGCAACTTAAAATAACAAAAGAGGGCCATTGCCATTCACACCTTCTGATTGGATTAACTGAGCTATCACTTTCAATACCAAAGACCTGTAAACGGCATCACCATGGCAACACCAGCAATGGGGCCTGTAGCTCACACCTTTTCCTACCCCCCAGACATCCAGTCTGAGAAGAGCAGGCAACAATACAAGCTCAAAGTAAAGAAGGAAAACCCAGAGAAACTGTTTAAAGATAGTTCAAACAGCAAGGGCAAAACCATCACCACGAACCTGCTCTTCTACACAGAACGCCCAACTGCATGGCACACAGCTTCCTGCACGCTGTTCCCATATCACACCAAACATGGGATCTGTAGAGGCAGACAACTGTGCATTTATGAGGACTCAGACAAAAACCCAGAGAACAGACACCTGACAATAAACTTTTATCAAAATGGAACTGTAATGATACAGGGAAACAATGCTGCCCTCACAAACTTTGAGCAGACCTTCCAGTGCTTAAAAGAAATGGTGGAAAGAGATGAAGCAAACCCCTGCGAGCAAAACCACGCAGACACACCAGAAGACACTGACCAAAATGAGCCCTCAACCCATAACAACAAAAATAACAGGACCACTCCGGAAACCACAGAGAACATCAGCCTTCCCCCAAGCACAGGACTACACAACACAGTTGATCAGCTACAACACAGCTTAGCACTGCTTGAACTGGAAATAGTGGAACTGAGTGAGCAAGTCCACGCCCTGACCACCAAAGACACAGAACAACTCAGAGAACAGCTGGACCAGATAAGAAACCAGCTGAAAATATCCATCCAGGAACTTAAGGGGGAAATGAACACTCTGTATCAGGACAAGGAAACGTTTAAAAAAGACCGCAAAGAACTTCAACAGACTATGGGGAAGGAACTTTCAGAAATGAAAGACTACATGGGGAGGGAGCTTGCATGCTTCAAAGTTGAGCTACAACAACGGGACAGACAGATAGAGACCCTAACAACACAGATGAGGTGCCTCTCTATCCCTGCAAATGCCCCAAATGCCCCCCCACCCTCACCAACACCTACACAGCCAAACCCCAGCAGCACACCCCCGGCACCCACCAAATCACCACACCCCAGCAACAGCCAAAGGGAAGCAGAAACACCTGCAACCCCCAGAAACCCAGAAACCGCTCAGAAAAACACTACAGCTACAACCCCAGCTGAGAAACAGCCAGTGAAAACAGAGGCTGACATTGCCATCCTCATGGACTCCAATGGGAAGTTCCTACAAGAAGAAAAACTGTTTCCAGGCCGTAAAGCAACAAAACTCTGGTGCCCAAAAACAGGTGATGCCCTCAGAATACTTTCTGACTCCAGCTTTGGCACACCCTCACATATCATCATACACACAGGCACCAACGACCTGAGAAGGGAACAGGAGAGAGTTGGGCAGCTGATCTGCAGAGTAGCAGAGAAGGCTACAGAGACCTACCCCAACACAAAGATCACCATATCTACCCTCCTACCCCGCAGAGACATTCACCCAGACACCATCCAGAGAGTCAACGCTGACATCTCCAAAGGATGTGCTCGCCTGCCCAATGTGTACCTGGCTCATCACCCCTCCCTCACAATCAGAGATCTGTACGACCATGTACACATAAGGAAGGACAAAGTCAATGTGTTTGCAAAAACACTGAAAGACATAGCATGGGGCAGACAAACCACATCTTCTCCCCTGAAAACAACACACTTGTCAACCCACAGAACACAAATCCAGACACCCAGCAGAAACGCACAGTCTCATCACAGAGAACGACCCCCGCTGGATGCACAATACTGGAGACCCACACACCATGCTAAATTCCCCATCAGAACACCCCATGCACCAGCGCTACACCACCACAGAACAGCCCAGTCTGCACCAGAGGACCACCTAAGACACCCCCGACCACCACAAAAACACCACTCCAGGCAGAGGAGCAACACTAGGATGGGCCCATCACCAGCAGCAAACAATGCACCCTCAGCTGATAACACACCGATCTCAGCACCACTCCCAGACTCCAGGAGCTACGCTCAGGCCCTGAAAGGACAAGCAGATACACTGGAGATGAGCGAGATCAGACAGCTGCTGAACTACATCAGTGCCCAGCTGACAGCATGAGGGTCCACACAGCATACAAACATCTGCCTAACAATGAGAAAAACAAAACAACAACAACATTATTTTTAAATATATTAGATTACATTAGAAAAGGATTACCTCTATTTTTGAAAACAAGAACTCTATACCTTGAACTCTTGAAATGACTCTTTCGATATCAATGTGGAATATTCAAGGCTTGAATTCATCAGCGTTTGGGCTGAAGAGCTTAAACACAGAATTCCAGAAGAGCATCAAGGAGATGGACATTATAATTCTACAGGAGACATGGAGCAGGGCAGACGCAATCACCCACTGCCCACCCAACTACAGAGAAATCATCCTTCCATCACAAAAACTCAGCACAGTCCGACAGGGAAGAGACTCAGGAGGACAAATAATCTGGTACAAATCAAAATTCCACAACCACATCAACACAGTAAAGCAAGGCAAATACTACACCTGGCTTAAAATCCACAAAGAACTGCTCTCATCCAGAAAAGATATATTCCTGTGTGCCATATACATCCCGCCATCAGAGTCCCCTTACTACAGCGAAGACACGTTCTCCACATTAGAGGAAGAGACGAGCCACTTCCAGGCCCAGGGAAACGTACTCATCTGCGGGGACCTGAACGCAAGAACAGGACTACAGCCGGACTTCACCGACACACAAGGGAGCAAATATATCAACAACAAACTGACTGTTATTAACAACACTTTCTCCCATATCCACAGAAATAACCATGACCATACAGTAAACAAGAATGGAAAAGACCTCCTGCAGCTCTGTCGAAGCCTGGGTCTGTATATCATCAACGGTAGGTTACGAGGGGACACTTTAGGGAGATTCACATTTTGCTCACCTCTTGGGAATAGCACAGTTGATTATATGATAACAGACATAGATCCTTCATCTCTCAGATCATTCACTGTTAGAGAACTGACCCCTCTGTCTGATCACAGTCAAATCACTGCGTATCTCAAAAAGACTGAAAATAACATTAACACAAAGCCCAGTAAGCTGTACAACATCAGAAAACCATACAGATGGGCTGAAAACAGCGCTGAAGAATATCAGAAAGCACTTAGCAGCCAAAAAATACAAGCGCTGATAGATAACTTCCTAAATAACACCTATGCTCACACTAATGAAGGGGTCAATCTTGCTGTAAAAGATATAAACTACATATTTGAAAAATCAGCAAAACTATCCAAATTGAAAACAAAAAATGGACAAAATCACATACTCAAAAATGACAAAAATTGGTTTGATCAGACCTGCCAAACTATTCGCAAAAACCTGAGAACATTGTCAAATCAGAAACATAACGATCCAAATAATGCAGAGATCCGTCATCTTTACTGCGCAACACTAAAACAATACAAACATACACTCAGAACCAAAAAAGCACAATACACCCAAAAACAACTGACCATAATCGAGAAGTCAGTGAACACAAACCAATTTTGGGATAATTGGAACAATCTGAAAAAAACTGATCATGAAGAATTGCCCATTCAAAATGGAGAAATATGGGAAAGTCATTTCCAAACATTGTTTAATAAAGTACAAACAGACACGAACTGTAAGCAAAATCAAACAATCAACCAATTAGAAAAACTAGAATTATCAATCAAAGATAACCAAAACCCATTAGACTTCCCAATAACTGACAAAGAACTTAAAGAAAAAATCAAAAACCTCCAACTCCAAAAAGCATCAGGACCTGATGGGATATTAAATGAAATGATAAAACACACAAGCAGCAAGCTCCAATTAGCCATTCTAAAACTATTCAATGTGATCCTGCGTGTAGGTTACTTCCCCGACATCTGGAATCAAGGCTTGATAACACCAATCTTTAAAAACGGAGATAAATTTGATCCTAACAACTACAGAGGCATCTGTGTGAGCAGCAACCTGGGAAAGTTATTCTGTAGCATAATAAATGCTCGACTACTAGACTTCATCACCACACACAATGTACTGAGCAGAAGTCAAATCGGATTTTTACCAAATCACCGTACATCTGATCACATCTATACATTACATACTCTGATTGAAAAACACGTTCATCAAGATAAAGGGAAAATATATGCATGCTTTATTGACTTTAAAAAAGCGTTTGACTCAATTTGGCACCAAGGACTATTCTACAAACTTATTGAAAGTGGAATAGGAGGTAAAACCTATGACCTCATCAAATCAATGTACACTGAAAGTAAATGTGGCGTAAAAATCAACACCAAACGTACAAGGTATCTTTCCCAGGAGCGTGGAGTGAGACAGGGCTGCTGCTTAAGCCCAACATTATTTAACATCTATATTAATGAACTGGCGCTCAGTCTGGAGCGATCTGCAGCCCCTGGCCTCACTCTACACGACTCCCAGATCAGATGCCTGCTGTATGCAGATGATCTGGTTCTGCTGTCTCCCACTAAACATGGTTTACAGCAGAACCTGGACCTGCTGGAGCAATACTGCCAGACCTGGGCCCTGACAGTCAACCTGAAGAAAACCAACATTATGATCTTTCAGAAAAGATCCAGATCCCAGGGAACACAACACATATTTACATTAGGGACTAACCAGATAGCACACACATCACACTACAACTACTTGGGTTTGAAAATCACATCCACTGGAAACTTTAATCATGCTGTGAATGAACTGAGAGATAAAGCACGCAGGGCCTTCTACGCCATTAAACGGCAATGTCCTATAGAAATCCCTATTAGAATTTGGCTGAAAATAGTAGAATCAGTAATTGAGCCCATTGCACTCTATGGCAGTGAGGTGTGGGGTCCACTGACAAATCCAAGTCAAGATCTCACCAAATGGGAAAAACACCCGATTGAGACCCTGCATGCAGAACTCTGTAAAACTATATTACATGTGCACCGGCACACAACAAATAACGCATGCAGGGCAGAATTAGGCAAATACCCTCTTATCACAAAGATACAAAAAAGGGCAATTAAATTCTGGAAACATCTGAAACTCAGTGATCCCCAATCATACCATTATAAAGCCCTGCAATACCAAGAGATGAGCAAAGAAAGCAAGCCCTTCCTCCAGCTGATCCAGAGCTTCAGTACTGATGCTTCACTAACATCTACTGATGCTCTGAATCACAACATCAGAACCAATCAGATCACTGCACAAATCAAACAGAGGTACATCACTCATTGGCAAACCCAAACTCAACAACAGAGTAAAATGCAATGCTATCTGTCTCTAAAGAGAGAGTACAGTATGGCAGAGTATCTGTTCACAGTGTCAGATAAGAAACTGAGAAGCACGTTGACCAGATACAGACTCAGCGGACACAAGCTGATGATAGAGACGGGCAGACACAGACAAACATGGCTGCCCCCGGAGCAGAGACTGTGTTCACACTGTGACCTGAATCAGATGGAAACAGAACTGCACTTCCTAACAGAGTGCTCCAAATACACAGATATACGAACAGTGTTCTACGACAAAATACAGCAGATCCATCCCACATTTACAACTCTTCCAGACCAGGAGAAACTAGCGTATCTGCTCGGAGAACACAAGACCTGCTGTGTGTTTGCTGCTCAATATGTGTCTCTCTGCCACCACAGAAGAGAAGACACTCCGTCTGCCCTGAGCTGATGTTTCCAGCACATGTAGAATATATTATGCCATATTACTCCATTATATTACTTAAATGTATATTTTTCCTCTGTAAATCGTATACTGTTTTATTTAATTTTATTTCTAACACATACTTACAATAGTCACTCATTTTGCACTACATATTTAATTCGTTTTAAATATTTGTTTTATTACTATTGTTTAATTTTATTTTTTTCTGTTAGTTCAAATGTACACTACTTGTGAGCAGCCCAGCTGCAATTGCTTTGGCAATACAAATGTATAGTTTTTGTCATGCCAATAAAGCACACTTAAATTGAAATTGAAATTGACTACACCACTGCTCTCAACCATCAACAGTGATCGCGGCTAGCTGCTCTTCTTCATCAAACACCACTGCTCTCAACAATATCATCAACAATTAGTAAAATGATCGCGAATGCTAGCTGGCTCTTGCTTCCCCATTCATTGGCTTAATGCCGACTCGCGTGCGTATCGCCACCTATAGGGTTGCTCAATTATATTGAACAAAGTGGGACGCTCAAACCGGCAGGAAAACGAAGAAAAAAATATTATATGACTTATATTTTTGACAACACCATTGCTTTGAATAAAGTATAGTAAAACACAAACACGTACCGCAGTATTAGAAAACCCCACAATTGTTTGATGTTTAATGCCAAGGTAACGCGGTGTGTCATTATATAAATGTACATACATTTGTTCAAAAATGAAAATAAATAAAAAACTTTTCTCTTAATAATTAAATTCTTACTCGCGTGCCAAGCCCGCGAAACCGTGACTCTAAGTGGGACCAATATGGGTCTTATATGTGTTGCCCAGTTGGGCCCCACATTAGCCCCAGTCAGGCCCCATATGAGATTCAGATGGAAAACTTCAGATGGGGCCCACATGGAACCCATGGACAAACCCATGTAGGGCCCATATTTACAGCCCATATGGGGCCCACACGGGCCCCATGATAGAATGTTGGCTGGGTTCGAGTGACATCCCAGCAGTGCATTCTCCAGAGGTGAATTACTTTTTACTTAACCGATTTAGTTAAATTACTTTTAAAAAGTATGATCTGACAACAAAAGTAAATTACATTTAAAACTATAAAGAAAGTAATGAAATGTAATTATAATAAGTAACGTTAATTATAATAACAAACTGTCTGAGGGAACAGTTCGTTTTTCTCCACTAAAATAACAGCCGTTTTCACTCATGAAACTCATTAAATTATTATAAAAATTGACTTTTTTTCAGTAAATGTACCACATCTCACACAAACAACGATTTTCCGTCTTTTTATATGAAGTCCGCTCATGAGCGCCGTTTACACCGTTAAATGCCGTTACATCAGTGTGACGTCATTGCTAATGGAGCCAATCTGCTCCGTTTGAGAGACGCTCTTTCGTTTCAGAGTTATCTGTTATGTTAACGTTCCTTTAACAAGAGATAAATCATACAATTATGCTTCATAATATCTTTAATTTGTATGGAAAGTAGCGCGTTGTCACAGGTTTGACTGCGAGCGCGTGAGCTCCCTCACTCTCTCTCACTCTCACACACACGCTGCGCGTGCACCCAGAGAGAGAGACACGAGGCTCATAAGCCTTCTATAATGAAATCGATCATCTCTCATTTTGCACAACAACAACAACTATAACAATAATAAAACAATAATAATAATTATAATAATAATAGTTATTAGTAGTAGTAGTAGTAGTTTACTTACTTTACTTTAGATGTAGCTTTGATATTCATGATATAATAATTTGAAGCATGCATACAACATTAGTAATGTTGAGTACTTTAATGTTTATGAGTAATATATAAATATATATTTTTTTCATGTAATAGTTTTTGCATCATCTTCCACTGTCTCCCAACCTCCTCCTCCAGCCTCCACCCTCTTGCCACATTCAGGGTAAGTAATATTCTTTATCTTCATGTTATGGTGCTCTCAGTAATGTTTGTTTAAATAAACATGCATTTACATATTTAAGAAAACTATGTTATGTTTATATATTAAATATATTTTTATATAACATAAATTATATGGATATAAATGTATACATGTAAATATAAGTAGACATTTTATTCTAATAAATTAACTTTTCCACGACATTCTAATTTATTGAGATGCACCTGTATAAGAAAGGGTGACAAAAATGGCTTTCTTAATAGTAACAATCGGATTCATTATATTTTTGATATTATTATTGATATCAGAAATGAAGATTTCTACCAGTAGCAATTAAATTCTTGATATCAAGTATAAACATTTGCACTAGTAACCACATGATTACTGACACCAAATATAAAGGTTTTTACTAATAAGTATTTCTGATATGGAAAATTGAAATTTCAACTAGTAAGACATCATTTTTTTATATAAATAACTGAAAATAATCGAATCACTTTCTGCTAATAGACATAGTCATATTGCAAAATATGCCATTACCACATTTTCAACAAGTCCAATATTTTGGATTTAGAATGAATTCAAAAACCAAGAGGCAACGCTACACAAGGCAGTGGAAATATGCACGGAGATCACTGCATGAAAGGTGTATTGGAGAGGAGT
The DNA here is from genome assembly GCA_027422405.1 of Ptychobarbus kaznakovi. NCBI lineage: Eukaryota > Metazoa > Chordata > Actinopteri > Cypriniformes > Cyprinidae > Ptychobarbus > Ptychobarbus kaznakovi. The sequence goes on along the minus strand of CM049795.1, from coordinate 27,566,586 downwards.
CATCAGTTCATCCAGTAACACTTCAAGAAATAATTAATGAAGAAAATTACACTGATGAAGACATCTCAATTGTTACTGAAAGTGTAGAAATTGGGGTCAGTGGGGAGAGCTGCAGTTCAGGACCTGACAGTTTGGTCGATGGGTCCAGTGAGGAAAACTGCTATTCAGAAACTGAGGATGAAAGCAAAGTGGCCCAAACTTCACTCTCAAAATTTTTACAAGAATGGGCAACAAAACACCTCATCAAGCATAATGCCCTAGATGATCTCCTGAAAGGACTTTAAAAAAAATGGACACCCAGAGCTCCCATCAACAGCAAGGACACTGCTGAAAACTCCAAGACTAATTAAATCAGTGGCAAAATCTGGAATGGAGTGTGTCCATTTTAATTTAAGAGAGAGCCTTCTTGAGCAGCTGCAGCGCTATCCAAAAGAGAGTACAGAAGGAATTAGCACATTGGAGCTATCATTTAATATAGATGGCCTGCCGATTTTTAAAAGCAGCAAAACACATATTTGGCCCATCCTCTGTGCCATTCATCTGCCACCCATCAGTGTCTTTCCTGTCACACTGACACTCGGTCCCACCAAACCAACAAATTTGGATTTTACTGAAGAAGCCATAAAGGACATTCAGGAACTTCTGGACAATGGTTTGGATGGAAAATAAATAAAAATCAGATGTGTTGTGTGTGACGCACCCGCAAGAGCCATGGTAAAAAAGATCAAACAGTATTCTGGGTACTATGGGTGTGATACAGTAAATGCACACAGAAGGGCGCATGGGTGGTTCAGCGCGTGACCTACCCAGAGGTTGATAACCTCACTTTACGAAGCAACGACACATTTCGCGCTGAAATGACTAGACGTCAAGAAAATGAGGACACTCCTTTGTCCCCCTTTCTGAGCCTCCCACTGGACATGGTAGAACAATTCCCGATTGATTACATGCACCAAGCTTGCCTGGGAGTAATGAAAAACTAATAACAGTGTGGATTAGAGGAGACAAGAAGGTGAGAATGTCTGCTGGGCAAATAAGCAGTGTGACCCAAAGGCTGCTGTCACTTCGAAAGGTCATTCCCAGCTGTTTTGCCCGGAAACCGAGAAATCTGGAAGACATTGACAGGTGGAAGGCAACCGAACTGCGGCAGTTTGCTGTTTACACAGGAAAGATCGTGCTTAAAGGAATTCTGGCTGACCAGCTATACGATCACTTTATGGTGTTCAGTGTTGCCTTGAGTCTTCTGCTTTGCCCTACACTTGCAGTGAAACACAACAGCTACAGCAAAGAGCTGATGAAATACTTTGTTGGAAAAGCAGGTGAACTATATGGAGACCACTTCCTTGTGTACAATGTACATTCAATGGTGCATCTACCAGAGGAGGCAATGGCTTTTGGCAGTCTTGATGCTTGCAGTGCATTTCCTTTTGAAAACTATCTTGGGAAGCTGAAACGACTTGTAAGGTCAGGAAAGCAGTGGTCAAACGGCTAGAGGAGATGTCAAAATCCCCACTGTCTGTGGAGGCCTCTGAGCCCAAATTCAAAAGGTTTAATAATGCCTTCATACTTAATGAAGGAAAATGCTGTGAGGCCATTGAAGAGAGAGAAGAGTCAGATGATGGTTGCCAGATGCTGCTGTGCAAGCTTTTTGAAAAAAACAGAACCACTTTTCAGAGATCCATGTGACTCAAGAATACTTGGATGCTTCAAAGTGCAATCAAGGCATGCCGTTATGAAGCTCATACCAGAACGGCAGCTGACAAGAAAAGCTATAATGGTGTAAAAAAGAGAAGAGACGATTTTCTTAGCAATCCTGCATGTGCACAGATAATATCCTAGGAGTCAATCTCTCTCTCTCTCTCTCTCTCTCTCTCTCTCTCTCTCCCCCCCCATTCAGTTAAATTCAAATGAGCTAAGTTGGAAGGATTATATAATACAGAAAATAACAAGATAATTATTAAGACCTCTCTCCCTCTCTACTCCCCTCCCCTAATTCAATTTATTGACATGACGTGCAGTTTTGTAAAAACATTACAATGAACAAAAAATTATTGTATAATTCATAATATAAAAAGGCAGCACATGATAACATATGGCACTGTGGAAGGGTTAATACCTGAAAACTTTTGCAGTTTTGCACCTTAGCACTTTTTTTGCAAAATTTGTGACCTCTTAATAATAAAAGCCTTTTGGGCTAAATTTGGATGAGTACGGATCTCCTTCATCTTTATAAGTCATAATATAAAATAAATATACACACAACTCTCTCACTCTCCCTCTCTACCCTCTTCCAACTTTATCCCTCTCTCTCTCTCTCTCTCTCTCTCTCACACACACACACACACACACACACACACACACACACACACACACACACACACACACACACACACACACACACACACACACACACACACACACACACACACACACACACACACACACACACACACACACACACACACACACACACACACACACACACACACACACACACACACACACACACACACACACACACACACCAAGAGACTGCCAATGCATTAATGTTAAGATCTACTGTTAATTTGCCATTTAAGGACATTCCAAGAAGGATAAACAGTGAAGGTCATTAAAATCAGTTATTATAAGCAATAAGTTATTGAATAAATATTATACACTTTGTGAATTATCTTTATTAAATATTTACTGTAGATTTTTTTATCTCAACAGATGGACACAAAAAGTTTTGCAGTTGTGGAATTTGCTGAGGATAGTGCTGTTGAAATAATTCCAACGTCATGGTTGGAAGAAACCAAAGAGGTATTGTTTTGTTTTCAATATGTTTTCACATTCATTTACATTACTAAATAAGTTCAAGAATGGTAAATATTTTTTTTCAGGGAATGTTCTGTTACTGGACATTTACAAACACAAGGAAACTTGTAAAAAACTGCACTCTGCCAGACAAAGCGAAGTGGAGGCGATGTCCATTAAAAAAAGTTTGGCTAAGAACAGGTAATGTAGTTTTTGCATTATTTAAATAAATTTACAGTTGTCATGATCTCAAGTCTCTGCCTGCTCATACTCTCTTATCCCCTGCACCTGAGCCTCACACCAGCACCCATCAGCACTCACACAAAAACCCACACATCATGTTCTTTTTAGGTCTGGTCTTGGCTAGGACTACCCAATGTCTCAAATGTAAATCTTAGCTAAAGTATTTACCCACAGCAGTATTTTAATGAGGATTGTTAAAGCAAAATCCAATCATCAAGAAAATAGCTAAACTACACTTTATATCAATATTTAATATTTTTCCATATTTAATATTTACCATATTTTCCAGACTCTTACACTAAAGGTCTTCAGAAATGCCGGCGTGTAGTGGAGACCTCAAATGTTGAAACCGAAGACTGCTCCACAGTGAACAAAAAGAGGGCACATAAAAAGCCACCAAGATTTGTGTCGGAAATTGATTCTTCCACAGATGGTAATTATTCAAATCACTTCAAAGAATTTTGTATATATCCACTAACAACAACAACAAAAAAAAAACAGGAAAAGAGCCAACATAATTATAAATAACAATTTATGAACTTTAGTTTGAAGCATGTTTCCATTTTAGATGATGGCAGAGTTTTACCAAAAGAGAACACAGATGTGTCAAAACCTCATCCACCGAAATGTAAGTTGTTAACACATGAGTCAAGAGTCACAAGTCATTCTATAATTAGGGGTACATTTGGCATTTGACAATGTGAAGAATGTTTTTTTTTTTTTTTTTTCACAAACTCAAACCTTATTCTATTGTGTGTTTCAAAAAGCATATTTACATTTATCAGACACTTTTATCCAAAGCAACTTACAGTGCATTCAGGTTATACATTTATTGTCAGTATGTGTGTTCCCTGGGAATCAAACCCACAACCTTTGCGCTGCTAACGCAATGCTCTAACCACTGAGCCACAGGATCACCACATATAACAATATACAGTGGGTACGGAAAGTATTCAGACCCCCTTACATTTTTCACTCTTTGTTATATTGCAGCCATTTGCTAAAATCATTTAAGTTCATTTTTTTCCTCATTAATGTACACACAGCACCCCATATTGACAGAAAAACACAGAATTGTTGACATTTTTGCAGATTTATTAAAAAAGAAAACCTGAAATATCACATGGTCCTAAGTATTCAGACCCTTTGCTGTGACACTCATATATTTAACTCAGGTGCTGTCCATTTCTTCTGATCATCCTTGAGATGGTTCTACACCTTCATTTGAGTCCAGCTGTGTTTGATTATACTGATTGGACTTGATTAGGAAAGCCACACACCTGTCTATATAAGACCTTACAGCTCACAGTGCATGTCAGAGCAAATGAGAATCATGAGGTCAAAGGAACTGCCTGAAGAGCTCAGAGACAGAATTGTGGCAAGACACAGATCTGGCCAAGGTTACAAAAAAATTCTGCTGCACTTAAGGTTCCTAAGAGCACAGTGGCCTCCATAATCCTTAAATGGAAGACGTTTGGGACGACCAGAACCCTTCCTAGAGCTGGCCGTCCGGCCAAACTGAGCTATCGGGGGAGAAGAGCCTTGGTGAGAGAGGTAAAGAAGAACCCAAAGATCACTGTGGCTGAGCTCCAGAGATACATTCGGGAGATGGGAGAAAGTTGTAGAAAGTCAACCATAACTGCAGCCCTCCACCAGTCGGGGCTTTATGGCAGAGTGGCCCGACGGAAGCCTCTCCTCAGTGCAAGACACATGAAAGCCCGCATGGTGTTTGCTAAAAAACACCTGAAGATTCTCTGGTCTGATGAGACCAAGATATAACTTTTTGGCCTTAATTCTAAGCGGTATGTGTGGAGAAAACCAGGCACTGCTCATCACCTGTCCAATACAGTCCCAACAGTGAAGCATGGTGGTGGCAGCATCATGCTGTGGGGGTATTTTTCAGCTGCAGGGACAGGACGACTGGTTGCAATCGAGGGAAAGATGAATGCGGCCAAGTACAGGGATATCCTGGACGAAAACCTTCTCCAGAGTGCTCAGGGCCTCAGACTGGGCCGAAGGTTTACCTTCCAACAAGACAATGACCCCAAGCACACAGCTAAAATAACGAAGGAGTGGCTTCACAACAACTCTGTGACTGTTCTTGAATGGCCCAGCCAGAGCCCTGACTTAAACCCAATTGAGCATCTCTGGAGAGACCTAAAAATGGCTGTCCACCAACGTTTACCATCCAACCTGACAGAACTGGAGAGGATCTGCAAGGAGGAATAGCAGAGGATCCCCAAATCCAGGTGTGAACAACTTGTTGCATCTTTCCCAAAAAGACTCATGGCTGTATTAAATCAAAAGGGTGCTTCTACTAAATACTGAGCAAAGGGTCTGAATACTTAGGACCATGTGATGTTTCAGTTTTTCTTTTTTAATAAATCTGCAAAAATGTCAACAATTCTGTGTTTTTCTGTCAATATGGGGTGCTGTGTGTACATTAATGTGGAAAAAAAATGAACTTAAATGATTTTAGCAAATGGCTGCAATATAACAAAAAGTGAAAAATTTAAGGGGGTCTGAATACTTTCCGTACCCACTGTATATATTCCTGGTCAAATATGTTACTGACTATGTTTGGGTCTATAGTCTATACCAGGGTTCCTCAAATATTTCCCTGGAAGGCCAATCTGCTGCGGAGTTTAGCTCCAACCCTGATCAAATTCACCTACCCGTGATTTTCTAATGATCTTGAAAACTCTGATTAGCAAGCTCAGGTGTGTTTGATCAGGGTTAGAGCTAAACTCTGCAGGAATGGGCCAGATTTGAGGATCCCTGGTCTATACTTAACATAGACACCTAGAGCTACTAAGCTTATGGTACATTTATTTTCATGAGCATAAGGTTCAGTCAAATTTTCTTGTTAAAAATTTGCTGTAATAATACTTGTGTAACAGAGCTTACTGTCAATTAATCCACTCTTGACACGGATTTGCTATTTTAAGCAATATTTCGGAAAAGAGAGAGGACATGACTTCTAGTCTTTCATCCATGTGCTTCTTGACTTGAGGACATGATATCATGCAATGCAAATTATGTGAGACTGGGTCAAACCATTCCTTTTTGAGGGGTATTTTCCTAATTTGACAGTAAACATCTTATTTTTCCACATTTAATGGTGTGATTGGTATAAATATAATTTTGTACTAGAAAAGTATGCATTGAGGCTTTATAATGATGAGAATCAAAATTATCTCACAGACATGATATGTACCCACAATTGTAGAATGGCCCATATGACTATTACCCAATTTCTCCATTTATCATCCATTCAATTTTGTATTTACAGATACATCATTCTCCAATATTCATCCTCTGGACAAGGGTGTGTATAATATACAAGTATGCTTTTATGGACAAACACATCTTCCCAAATGAATGAATGAATTAATAAATAAATCTCTCTCTCTCCTCTGCTGGCAAAATAAAAAGGAATTTCAAGTTATCTTTCTCAACACTGTAAGTTTTTTTTTTTCATGTTTAATTATAACCTGCAACTCATTCATTAATGCTGAATCTATATGTGGCTTTTGATTTCCACTTTACTGTAGAGTTTAGCACCAACATTGATTAAGCTCACCTTCCTTCATTTATCAATTAATTTCAATAATTAAATAATTCAATTAATCAACATTGATTTGCTTAATCAAGTGTGCTAGATTAGGGTTGGAGCTAAACACTGCAGAAGAGTGGCCCTTGAAAACCAGTTTGGAAATTGCCTAGTCTGTTTATATTTGTACAGCAGGGGAATCGCTGCTGGAGTCCCAACTGCCAAGCATATCACAGCCCCTTGAAGGTATTTTTCTAAAATTCAGAATTGTATATTTATTGTAATTATTAATAATTCTAGTTAGAGTGAAATTTAGTTCCCTATCGATACTCCACTCGTACTGCGTCTGGTAAGACGCATATGGGAAAATGCCTTTTTTCTCCTGAACTGAAGTCTTATTTAATCACGCAGTGAAACTGCACGACTATTGGTTCGTGCAGTGGTAGAAAAACGAACCAATGTGTCGGCAGCGGAGCTGCACGAACCTATGGCGACGATACCCGCCAGTTCCCGCCGAAATGGGCGGGGTATCTGGCTATATAAGCGGTCGTTTCGCCATAGGATCCTCAGATGTTTTCTCCTTCAGCGACGACGACTTCGTCTACACTGATCCGGAAGCCTTCTCGCCGTTGACACGCCTCGCAGTAGGACCCAGCGACCTCGATCTGCTCGGCTGATCCGCCTTCTACGCGCCCCAGCATCGCAGCAGTTCCGGTCCCGTTCGCTGCCGCTATCCGGCGATTATCACGTAAGTTTCTAAAAGAGCAAATCGGCGTTCTAATGCCGCGCCGTTACTGCGGCTCGTGCAGGTCTCCCCTGCACACCGATGACGGTCACAGCGAGTGTGTTTTCTGCTTGGGGAAATCCCATGCGGATGCCGCGCTCGCTGGTTCTGATTGTTCTCATTGCGAGAGCATCAGTCTCGCCTCTCTGCGCACGCGCATCGCTTTCTTTTCAGAGAGTGATCCCGCCCCTCGCGCCCTCCCGTTTTCTTCCTCACAGGGACCTGTGAGGAAAAAACAGCGGGGCAGAGGTTCTCAGCGCCCGGTTGAGAGCGAGCTCACGCCGGCTCAGATCCCGCGTGCCTCGCTTTCGCCACACAGAGAGATGTTTCCCGTCCTTTTTTCCCAGCCTGACCAGCGTCCCTCTGCAAGCGCGAGCGATCTGGTCTCGTTCGGGGGAAGTGACGATGAGCTAGCCGATGACAGCATGTCACTGGTAGCCTCAGATGCTGAGGAGCTGTTGGGCTCAGTGACTGACCCCGCCCCCTCAGGTTTGCCAGCGCCGCCAAAGCCGGGATGGATGCCGAACTTTTCCGTGTCCTCTCAAAAGCGGTTGATGAGCTGGGTTTGGAGTGGTCTCCACCAGATGAGCCCTCTCGCAGCCGTCTGGATGAGTGGTTTCTGCCGGGGCACCGTCAGGCCCCTCAACAACGACCATCGCCGTTCTTCCCTGAAGTTCACGACGAGTTCACGAGATCTTGGCGCTCCCCTTACTCTGCCCGCCTCCGTACTTCCGCTTCATCCGCCCTCACTACAATTGACGGCGCTGAAGAAAAGGGATATGAGAGGATGCCTCAACTGGATGAGTCAGTGGCTGCACATCTCTGCCCACCCACTGCCATCGGCTGGAAGGCGAAGGCCAGTCACCCGTACAAGCCATGCAGGACCACTTCAGCGCTCGCTGGACGCACCTACGCTTCAGCTGGACAGGCGGCTTCGGCGCTCCACTCTATGGCAGTTCTTCAGGTCTATCAGGCCAAGCTCCTCTCTGCCGTAGATGAGTCTGAGCCTGATCCTGCGACTCTCAGGGAGCTGAGAAGCGCAACGGACCTGGCTTTGCGAGCCACCAAGACTACCGCCCAAGCCATAGGAAGGTCTATGGCCAGCCTGGTAGTGCTCGAGCGCCACCTGTGGCTCACGCTGACGGAGATCAAGGACGCGGACAGGGTCTCCTTCCTTGATGCTCCAATTTCCCCCAGCGGCCTCTTTGGACCTGCAGTGGAAGGATTCGCTGAGCGCTTCACAGAAGCACAGAAGGCATCACAGGCTATGCAACACTTCCTGCCCAAGCGCTCCAGCCCAGCAGCTGCTCAGAGTCGCCCCAGGACTGCGCCGACTCAGCAGCCCGCGAAACCTGCACCTGCCGTTTTCGCTCCTCAGCCTGCTAGCACTCAGCAGCCGCAAGGGCGTTCACGCTCAGCCAGATGCCACCCCCCTCCGAAGCGCCAGGGCCCCCGACCCAAGATAGCGTTGGACCCTGCGCCCCCGGTGTCCTCCTGATCTGCAGGACAGGAAGAGGAGAGGGTCGAGTCCCGCCACGGCCGGACCGCCCACCAAAAGGCCTCTCATGAGAAACCTCTTGGCACCCCGTTTTCTTCCGGGTGCAGAGGGAATTGTGTCTGTTGCTACAGGGTCCGTACAAGCGACCATGCAACTGTCCGCTGTGATAGTGGAAAAAATAAAACACAAACATTCTCAAAAAGAGAGCAATTTTCCTCTTCTGTCCCTCACGAGTGCCCTGCCTCCGTGCAGCCGGCCACTCGAGTTTATCCAACCCCTTGCCACGCGGGCCGAGGCCTGGCAGGCCATCCCCGGAGTGTCAGAGTGGGTTATGGGGATAATAAAACAAGGTTATTCACTCCAATTCGCTCGAAGACCCCCGCGTTTCAGCGGCGTGGTCTCCACCTCGGTGCAGGGCGAGAACACTCGCGTTCTGCGCTCAGAGGTGATGACGTTGCTGGAAAAAGGAGCCATAGAAATGGTTCCTCCAGTTTTTAGCGAGTCAGGCTTTTACAGCCGTTATTTCCTCGTCCCCAAAAAGGATGGCGGCCTCCGGCCCATCCTCGATCTCAGACGCCTAAATCACGCCCTCATGAGACGGCCGTTCAGGATGATCACGCTGAAGCAGATCCTCTCGCAGATTCGCACAGGGGACTGTTTCTGTTCTCTGGACCTGAAAGATGCATACTTTCACATCCAGATAGCCCCCATCACAGACGATTCTTGAGATTCGCCTTCGAGGGAGTGGCTTACCAGTACACGGTCCTACCCTTTGGGCTGTCTCTGGCCCCCCATACTTTTACGAAGTGCATGGCGCGGCTCTTTCCCCTCTGAGACAGATGGAAATCCGCATTCTCAACTACCTCGACGACTGGCTCATTCTGGCCCAGTCAGAGGTGGAACTACTTTCACACAGAACCCTCATCCTCAGCCACTTAGAGCGCCTGGGGCTCAGGGTCAATTTCGCCAAAAGCGCACTGTCCCCCAGCCAACGAGTATCGTTCCTGGGTACAGTTCTGGACTCAGCTCACATGAGAGCGGTGATAGCGCCAGAACGCGCTCTGGCCATTCAGAAACTCGCGGCCACCTTCAAGAGCGACACCGCTCGCCCACTCAAGGTGTTTCAGAGAATGCTGGGCCTTATGGCCGCAGCATCGTCAGTGTTACAGCTGGGCCTGCTCCGCATGCGCCCCCTTCAACGCTGGTTGAAACCACGGGTTCCACACAACGCATGGCGTCACGGACGCTTGCATATCAGGGTGAATCAGGCCTGTGTAACAGCCCTGACCCCCTGGAAGAACCCACAGTGGATGAAGAAGAGCGTGGCCATGGGGTTGGTCCACACCAGGAAAGTTGTCACGACAGACGCCTCCAACACAGGTTGGGGGGCGCTGTGCGAAGGCAAACCGACCTTCGGCCATTGGTCGAAGGCGGAGAGCGGCTTACACATCAACTGCTTGGAAATGCTAACAGTTTGTCGAGCCTGCCAGTTTTTCCTGCTGGACCTAATAGGACGCCATGTGCTGATTCGTTGGTTGTCAGAGCTGACTCAGCTACTGACAGCAGCCCCCTGGCCCGTGCCCCTGAGACGGGATCTCCTCTCTCAGGCGAACGGAACAATATGGCACCCTCGACCCGAGCTGTGGGCTCTCTACATTTGGCTGCTCAACAGGAGCCTACTGGCCTCCCAGAGCGAGTGTTAAACACCATTTCTGAGGCTAGAGCCCCGTCTACGAGACGCCTCTACGCCCTTAAGTGGTCTGTTTTCTCCACTTGGTGCTTCAACCGTGGTGAAGACCCCTCTACCTCCGAGTTAGCAGTGATTCTGTCCTTTCTGCAGGAACTGCTAGATAAAGGACGTTCTCACTCTACACTCAAGGTGTTCGTAGCAGCTATAGCGGCCTTTCATGCCCCTATAGCGGGCCAGTCGGTAGACAGAGACAACTCAGTTGTCCGTTTTTTGAAGGGAGCCAGGAGATTGAATCCACCTCGGCCCCTTACTGTCCCTACATGGGATCTGCCCACTGTACTGAGGGCCTTGAAGGGCCCTCCCTTTGAGCCGCTACAGTCTACGAACCTCCGGTCACTTTCGCTAAAAACTGCTCTGCTACTAGCACTAGCGTCGGTTAAGCGAGTTGGAGACCTGCAGGCGCTCTCTATTAGCCCTGCCTGCCTGGAATTCGGGCCTAACGACTCCAAGGTCGTCCTGAAACCAAGGCATGGTTATGTACCTAAGGTACTTTCAACCCCGTTCAGAGCTCAGGTCATCACGCTCTCCGCGCTTCCTCCGTCTGAGGAGGACCGGGAGTTATCCTTGTTATGCCCTGTCAGAGCTCTGAGAATCTACTTTGAGCGTTCCGCCCCTTTTAGGCATACGGAACAGCTCTTTTAGGCATACGGAACAGGCCGAGCATGACCTCTATGAGTTTAGCTCGCTTTAGCCTGAAGTATACTACTTACTTCCCTATGGGCATTTATGTTTATGGAGGTATATACAGTCGTTCATCTACCCTAGCACGGCGTGATTAAATTCAGTTCCCATATACCAGACGCAGTACGAGTGGAGTATCGATAGGGAACGTACTCGGTTACTATCGTAACCTCGGTTCCCTGAGATACGGAACGAGTACTGCGTACTTTGCCGTGCCAGGTAGCTGCACAACTCAGTCGTCGCTTCAGTCGAAGTAAACCTGAGGATCCTATGGCGAAACGACTGCTTATATAGCCAGATACCCCACCCATTTCGGCGGGAACTGGCGGTTATCGTCGCCATAGGTTCGTGCAGCTCCGCTGCCGACACATTGGTTCGTTTTTCTACCACTGCACGAACCAATAGTCGTGCAGTTTCACTGCGTGATTAAATAAGACTTCAGTTCAGGAGAAAAAAGGCATTTTCCCATATGCGTCTTACCAGACGCAGTGCTCGTTCCGTATCTCAGGGAACCGAGGTTACGATAGGAACCGAGTACGTTTTATGCCACAGTTGCTTCTCAGCTCCTCATAGAAGAGCCCCAATATTCTGACTCCGCAACAAAGAGTAAGTCAAGTTTTGATTTTTTACACTACAATAATACTGCATATTCAAGGAGCATTATGCAATATTGCTTCACAGGCTATCGCACAAAAGTCTTACAAAAGCTACAAGAGATTGTCGAGAACCAGCAAGACATCCTGGCTATGCAGAGACAGTTACTGGCTGCAGTAGCTGTGACCGTGACCGAGGATGATGGGGAATTCCTGGGAAATGGGCCATGCCAAACAGTGGATGAACTGCAGATCCTTGACAGGGAATTGGAAAACAAATAAAAAAGGGCCAAGATGGTAATACTTATGCAAGACACTTAAATAAACCTACATTTACCAGTGGGGGGTACATGAAAAAAAATGTGGCATATGACAATAGTGCTGTTCACAACCTGGTGCAAATAGTAGTGACCTTGGTACAAAATAATTGATTCTATTTACATACCAAGGGGGTGAAAACATTTTAAATTCGAATTTGAAACTTTTTTAAATTTTTGTCTTCTGAGAGACGAAACCCACTCAAAACTAACCCACCTTTGAGCCCAAAGAGTCAGACCTGGGTAAAATCGGAAACCGGCCTGATGTTCCACAGCGTTAATGTAAACTCTCTTACATAATGCATATGTGAGTGGTGTCTAAAACAAATCAAGAAATATATATGGACCGATAACAGCTTAAACTCAAAATGTCACACTAAAGACAAGAAACGAGATGTTAGAAACATACACGGATAAGAAGTAAATAAAATGCTTGCTGCACACACAAAAATGTACTATCGAGCCGTTGACAGGACTGTAACAAACTAAAATGTCATCCTTCTTGTGGGCGGGCCATCCTAACTGTCTATCACATATAGGCCTATTAACATCAAATCAGAAAATGCCATGAAATAGGCTACTGGGCCTTTTCAACATTTGTGATAACCAGAGGCGAAATGAGTACAACCCAGAGTTCGATGCATACATAATGCACTGGTGGGTTAAAAAAAATTAAGAGAATGACATAAATATTATAAGTTACAGCCGAAAATAGCAATAGCCTTATGTACCAGTGACGGTGCCTGGCATGAGCAAATAACCTAGCCGCGGCAATTAACACACTGAGTTCCGGCATGGGGCGTGGCACTGCCCGCATGGCGCACGCACTAAGCTCTTTAAGATATAAGGTTTAAAGAATTTCGATACATCAAGAAATAAAAAATGTGTACGATTCAGTACATTCGATACTGTATAAGCTTCTTGGGAAGCAATTTCTGAAAGACTCAGAGAGAGAGATGGGGCGTTTGTCTCTCTATCGCTTAATTTTGTTTTGATTAAATAAATAAATAGACAGACAGACATGCATGCAAATCGTACGAACATGCATACATGCATATGCTTGAAGTACTTTTATTCATTTAAAAACTATAATTTTGTGTGAAAATGTGTTCACATATGAATGTGGAACAACACATAAATCACATCTTGAACAGTTTCCATTCAAACAACAACAACAAATATCTTTCATCTGCTGTCACGATGCCATTCTTTTTTCCTCTAAATAACAGTCTGTCTTTCTTTCTTTTAAACAGAAGAACTACCTTCGGTCCCTTGGGGGACCAAACCCAGGTTCAACCTTGCGCAAAATGTTGCGCAAGGTTGCATCAAATGAAGTCTTGGGTGCCTACAGCCTTAAAGGGAAAAAAGGCAAACTACCCTTCCAACACATGAAGATATGTAACATAATCATAGGCAAGTTATCAGTCATTTTTTATGGTTATTAATAGCCTATTTTTTTGCACTTTGGAAAATTGTTCTGGTCTCAATGTACATTATTTAAAATAATACCATACCTCAATTAGCTACAATGTTTACAAAATATTATTCCTACTTCTAGGGGCAATGCAGAAGTTGTACAAGTCTCTAAAGGCCAGTGAGATTGAAGACCTAATTTCAATGGTCCTAAAATTTGCCCCACACAGGCATTTAAAATGGTAAGCAACCTTGTCAGTTTTGTTTTAGTTTTCAATGATTCAGTGTACCTCATGCAAAATCAGAAACTTTCTCGTGTTATTTTTGACATGGTTTATAGGCTGATATTAGTTCTAATAAGGTTTGTAACTTTACAGCGACATCTAGTGATGAGTGGCCTAAAATCTAAACTTTTAACTTAGAAAGTATACAGTGCTCAGCGTAAATGAGTACACTCCCTTTGAAAAGTAACATTTTAAACAATATCTCAATGAACACAAAAACATTTTCCAAAATGTTGACAAGACTAAGTTTTATATAACATATGTTTAACTTATAACATGAAAGTAAGGTTAATAATATAACTTATAGAACAAAATTTTCAGTTTTACTCAAATTAGGGTGATGCAAAAATGAGTACACCCCACTGAAAGTCTCTGGAGCAAAACTAAATTTTAGACTACAAATGTCTAATTTAACAAGAATTCAACCACTAATTATTCATTACACAGGTGTTCAGCAGACAGTTGACTATAAAAAGGTGTTACTTAAAGAAAACCCCTTCCCATTTCATGCTGTCAGCAATGGCACCACATGGAAGAGAAATGTCACAAGACCTGAGAAAGAAAATCATTTATTTACACAAGAAAGGTGAAGGCTACAAGAAGATCAGCAAAGCTTTACTTATCAGTCAGAATACTGTAGCAAAAGTGGTACAAACATTTAAAAAAGATGGAACTGCAACCATCTCACAGAGACGTCCAGGTCGTCCATGGAAGTTAACACCTCGTCAGGAGCGTCTGAGAATTCAGATGAGAATTTGAAGAAAATCGACATGCAAGTTCACTGCAGTTATCTAAAGAAGTAGAAAGCCAAACTGGGGTGACTATTTTCCGTGACACAATACGGCGTACACTGCAGAGGAATGGCATGCATGGGTGCCATCCACGAAAGAAGCCTCTCCTAAAGCCCAGGCACAAAAAAGCCCGCCTAGAGTTTGCCAGGGCCCATGCTGACAAAGATGAAGACTACTGGGACTCTATACTCTGGAGTGATGAGACCAAGATAAATGTTTTTGGAACTGATGGCTTCAAAACTGTATGGCGTCGCAAAGGTGAGGAATACAAAGAAAAATGCATGGTGCCTACAGTGAAACATGGTGGTGGCAGTGTCCTTATGTGGGGCTGCATGAGTGCTGCTGGTGTCTGGGAGCTGCATTTCATTGATGGCATCATGAATTCACAAATGTACTGATCTATACTGAAAGAGAAGATGCTACCATCACTCCGTGCCCTTGGTCGTCGTGCACTTTTCCAACATGACAATGATCCTAAACACACATCTAAGGCCACTGTTGGATTTCTGAAGAAGAACAGGGTGAAATTGATTCAGTGGCCAAGTATGTCTCCTGATCTGAACCCAATCGAACACCTATTCTGAAGAGACAAGTTGAGCATCACTCTCCATCCAGCATCCAATCTCTAAAAGAGGTCATTCTTGAAGAATGGAAAAAGATAGATCTGGCAAAATGTCGCCAACTTGTTCATTCCATGCCTAGAAGACTTGGTGCTGTCATTAAAAATCATGGAGGCCATACAAAGTACTAGATTTAGTAGTTTTTGTTGTGGGGTGTACTCATATTTGCATCACCCTAATTTGAGTAAAACTGAAAAATGTGTAATCTAAGTTATATTATTAACCTTACTTTCATGTTATAAGTTAAACAGATGTTATATAAAACTTAGTCTTGTCAACATTTTGGAAAATGTTTTTGTGTTCATTGAGATATTGTTTAAAATTTTACTTTTCAAAGGGGGTGTACTCATTTACACTGAGCACTGTAATTACTAGATGAGTGTAAAAAGTATTTGTGTGGTGAATATCATAACACCAGTCTACAAGACCGCAGCAAAACTGCATTATTCCCCCCCCCCCCACACACACACACAAACTTTTTTTCTTTGTACTGTATGTGTTTTTCTGTGCGGGTGTCAGACAAGCAATGTGCAAACTTATGCAAGAGTTACTTCCGTATAGAAGCCCAAACTCCAGTCAGTCATAAATAAATAAATAACTGACGGAGCTGCGTTTAAGGCGCAAGATTCTCTGTCCACTTCATCAGATGATGATACAGATGATTAATATTTCTCATGTGGCCCAAACACAGAGAATTACGAGAAGAAAAAAGCCAGTGTTGTTCTTGAAAGTCGGTATTTAAGCTGCTATAACTGTTTTCATTAATGACTGCAATGTTTTGGAAAAGTCTGTAGGCCTAATTAAAATGATTGACAAACTCATTGCACAAATATTTTCTATGAGAAGCAAACTAATAGCCTAGTTTATAATCTTCACTGTGCGTCACTAATGCGGTGATGCGCAATTAAATTATTGCAGGGCAAATTAATTGTAGTAATAAATTCACATCTTAAGGCTTGCAGGTTTCATAATGGTATCATTTTTTTTTCAAAGTAAGAAGAGGGCAAGTTAAAAACATATGTTTAGTTATTGTTGTAGTAACTGCCTTGCAAAAAAAAAAAAAAAATTCCTAGCCAGTATACATTTTTTTTATTATGGCTGCTAACTTTTGTACTGCACTACAGTCAATTTTTTAGGCCTATAATTTCTAGCTGACTCATGTATTTTTTCCCTTTGTTTTTGATTTGCAGCTGATGGGGAAGTGAAGACGTTGGATAAGTTGTTCAGTTTCATGTTCACCATAAACATTTTCATACCCATTGATGTACATTTTGTTTGATGTTGTTTAAAATATGTTCATATCTCATTTCAGAGATTGAGATCGTTTCTTTAAATGCAAGTTATATTTATTTTTTTATAAAATTTAATTCATAGTTCATAAGATTCTTATGTTTTGTGAACAATAAACTATGTAGAAGAAGTGGTTTGTTTACTGATTATTTATATAAAGGCATCAGAATGTAGAGGTTAGGAGAACGTTCTGGGAACCTTCAGCAATGTGCTTAGGTTAGGGGAACGTTCCCAGAATATTCTGTGAACGTTAGTTTTTTATTCCCAGAACGTTCCTAAGAACGTTCCCTATTGGTTAGCCAGGAAAGTTTTCTTAACGTAAATAGAATGTTTCCTTAAGGTTAGGGGAACGTTCCCAGAACTTTATGGGAACGTCCCCAGAACGTTCAGAGTAGGTTTCCGGAACGTTCCCCTAACCTTAAGGGAACGTTCTATTTACGTTAAGAAAACTTTCCTGGCTAACCAATAGGGAACGTTCTTGGGAACGTTCTGGGAACATTCTGGGAACCAAAAACTAACGTTCCCAGAACGTTCTGGGAACCAAAAATTGTTAGCTGGGGCCGCTCGCATCATTCACGGTCGGGTTCTTAGCAGAGAACACAGAGCAGAACTTGAATTTCGGCGCGGGATTACGGCTATTAATAATAATTATACTCATTCCTGCAGGTTCCGACAGAATGTATCACATTTGCACGTGCTTTTGAGTCTTGAAAACTCACTCATGCACTCTCAATCTCTGTGCGCCCACAGATCGCGATAAGGAGAGTGACAGCTTTTAATAATTATAAGGGGAGTTTGCAAATGTGATATATTGATTTAATACAACAGATCAATAAACAAATACTGCATGATTTTGCTCTATATCATTAACGAAAATAGTTCCAAATAAAGTAACAGCTGAGCCGTTGTGCATCTCTAAAAGCAAATGTATATTTAAAACATTAATGTCCACATGAATCTATGAATGTAATTGCACTCATGCCACCTCTGAGCCTCATTAAACGTCTGAAAATGTATGTACAAGCCACTTTTGTGTTCTTTTGTGCCACTTTTTCTTTACAAAATATTCTTTATTAACACCAATTTCATGATTGGTAACTTATTTGTCTTATTGTACTTCTTATGTTGTTTTACATATAAATTTTAAAAAGCTTATAAACATACACTTTTGAATTTGACAGATGAAAACTATGCCATTGCAAAGGTAAAAAGAAAATACCCCTGTAAGTCACTTTAAGGAGTCAAATGTCACCTCGTATTCGGAAAGGCTAATTTTTTATCAGAATTTGTTATTATTGATCAGAAGGCGCTCCTAAATTGTTTAATTAGGATGACAAGCGCAAGAAGAAAAACACAGCTCTTATACTGTGTGTGTGTGACTGTAGTCGTATGGCTGTAGAATGGGGTTTGGCCGAGGAAATATTTTCAGTCAAAATAATTTTTTTTGCTTTAACCCCTGTATTTAGTGTGGAATTTTTCTACAATATTCACTCATCATGACACTAAAATATGACATTCTAAGTAAATCTACTGCAGTTTTTCCTCAGTCAGTAGAAAATGTGGTTAACACCCAGTCATGCATGAAAAAAATACCGTCATATACCGTGAAACCGGTATAATTTAGAAAAATACCGTGATATCAATTTTTGGTCATACCGCCCAGCACTACACTGGGCAACAGTCCAGTTCTTCTTCTCCTTAGCCCAGGTAAGACGCCTCTGATGACAACTGTAGCCAAATTCCTTGACACGTCTGTGTGTGGTGCTCTTGATGCCTTGACTCCAGCCTCAGTCCATTCCTTGTGAAGTTCACCCAAATTCTTGAATCGATTTTGCTTGACAATCCTCAAAAGGCTGCGGTTCTCTCGGTTGGTTGTGCATCTTTTTCTTCCACACTTTTTCCTTCCACTCAACTTTCTGTTAACATGCTTGGATACAGCACTCTGTGAACAGCCAGCTTCTTTGGCAATGAATGTTTGTGGTTTATCCTCCTTGTGAAGGGTGTCAATGATTGTCTTCTGGACAACTGTCAGATCAGTAGTCTTCCCCATGATTGTGTAGCCTAGTGAACCAAACTGAGAGACCATTTTGAAGGCTCAGGAAACCTTTGCAGGTGTTTTGAGTTGATTAGCTGATTGGCATGTCACCGTATTCTCATTTGTTGAGATGGGTGGGTTTTTGTTAAATGTGAGCCAAAATCATCACAATTAAAAGAACCAAAGACTTAAACTACTTCAGTCTGTGTGCATTGTTTTTTTTTTAATACACGAGTTTCACAATTTGAGTTGAATTACTGAAATAAAGGAACTTTTCCATGACATTCTAATTCATTGAGATGCACCTGTACTCACGTACATACTCTGATTGCCAGACATACACTGATTACTGTTAATTGTCAGTAATCGCACACTGATGTGCGGGGTAATACAGATGATAATCATACAGATATGTGCCATATAGTCCATAACTGCCGATCTGCATTATACTGCCCTCATTCAGTCAGAGTAATCACAGCTGATTATCAGCCACACATATTCTATTAATACAGATACAGACACATCCCCCACAAAACACACATACACACGACACCTGACTTACGTTTCACTACTGATTATATTCTGTATAACTGAGTATGTGACGAATAAAAAAACCTTGACATGTGCAAACAGAGAGCGTTCAGAGCGCCAGCGTCCTCGTGCAGGTTAACAGGTTAAAGAGGATCTTATGGATGTAATGACTTTGGATCAGGATGGAACTCAATACCTTCTTCCTAGTTCACTGGAATGATTTCAGGCTTTTTCATCTCGTTATCCTCTGCTGGATATGGACTTCAGTGGAAGTTTGGATCTCAGACCCCCAATATCACCCATATCACCTTTCTCTCAGCCCTCATTTGGAGCAACTGGATTCATGGACACTCTGACACTTCAGAAATGGAGTGAAATGACCAGAAAACAATACCAGAGCCTGAAAGACACTTTTTTCACTGAAATTGGTCAGTTGATACATGCGGTGGAGACATTCACTTTAAATGCGGTGTGGTTGAAAACAGTATGATTTTGTTAATCATTTAATACTCATGTTCATCTTGAATATGTTCAAATGAATTATTTGTCTGTTTCTATGACTGTCTCACATTGGATGTTTCACATTGGGCTGTAGCAGCCAGCCTGCTGGTGGAAAATTCCCAGAACCCCTAAATCAAGATTAGGGTGCGGTACGAGATGACACCAGCAGGGAGGAGCTGGGGCTAGTTTCTAAGCAGAAATCTGCGGAGAAAAAGGCATTGTTTTCACATGATCAGCCGGAAGAACATCTTGGTCAAAACTTTCAGTATTGTTTGGGCTGAAGACGATTCTTCAATAAAAAACTTTTTATTCTTAAAACATCCTTCGTCTCGACTATCTTCATCCAAAGTTTCAACCACATTAATGGCGTCACAAACAGGATTTTGAGGGACAACATCGATTGACAATTGGTGAAACCAGAGCGAGTTCAGCTGGAGGGGCGGACACTCTCTTGTCCGAGAAAGCTAACGGTCCAGCCGGCTCTCAGATAAACAAGGTAAGACAAAGATAAAATTCCTTTGTCTAGTTAGGGACCGTGTGTTTTTCGGGTAGGTGAGAGTTATGGTCCTCTGGTGAGAACGGAAAACTTTTTTAGAAATCCCCAGAATCATAGAAAAAGAACACGAGTTGAAGGTGGATGAAAGATTAAAATGCTAAGAGAACTGAGGATGATGAAATAATAAAATAGAACTAAGATACGAGTTTTAATAATAATAAGGACAGAGGCGCGTGTCCTATAAAAATAATAAAATAGAACTGAGGCGCGTTCTATTTTAAAAATACAACCGAGGTGCGAGTTGTATTTAGTGAAATCCACCGAGGCGCGAGTCGATTGATGAACCTAAAAAATAATTAGAACTGAGTTACGAGTTCTAGATTGAATGCAACTGAGTTATGAGTTGTCAAAATTAATTAGAACTGAGTTACGAGTTCTAGACTGAATGCAACTGAGACATGAGTTGTCTTAATAAAATAGAATAATAAAATAGAAAAGGGATCACTGGTTAAACTAGGAAGTATATAGTGTGGAAGAATTCATTGAACGAGAACCTAATATAAGTTAACTTATTGATAAACAGATCATAAACAGACTAGATTTGTGACCGGTTAACGTCTGTGAACGAACAGTGAAAAAACATTAAGAGCTGGGGAACTGCTAAAAATTTTATATTGGCCGCTATTATTCACTAATCTGGGTGAAATCTTTCAGTATCGTTTGGGCTGAAGACGATTCTTTAATAAAAACCTTTTTATTCTTAAAACATCCTTTGTCTCGACTATCTTCATCCAAAGTTTCAACCACAGCAGATATTGCATCTGCGAAACAAACAACAGAAATAAAACAGCTTATGAGTAATCAGTTTGAAGACTTCAGAAAAGAGTTTATTCACATGCTGCATTGGCGACTAAAGAAACATCATACAGAGGTATTGAAGGATTTCAATGCTGTCATGGAACTAATGGCTAATACTCTGGATCTCATTCAAAAGGCCACTGATCAATGTACTCAACAAAGAAACACCTTTATTTTTCAGAAAAGTTAAAATAGTAATTTACAGGATAAACTCCACCAGTGCACATCATATTTTCATAAATTAGCTCTGGACCTGGAAGCTCTCAAGTCATCACAGCTGAGTTCAGTAAAAGCAAATGCTTCTGTGCAAACAATTTTGTCTCCATCCCCTTCTACTGTGGTGGAAGCTCCAGTGGTTAATACCAGATTACAGCAATTCCATTCAACATTTCACTATGGACTGGGTGATTCTACGTTTAATTCCACAAATGAATCTGTTACCGCTGAAAGTAGAGTACGTTTTATGGGGAAACCAGTTTCCTTGCTTTGGACGAATAGAAGACTGTGATGATCCTTTGATCTTCCTGGAGAAATGTTATGAATTTATGGTTCTCCACCCCCTTTCAGATGAAGAATTAATAGCAACACTCAGGAATATGCTCCATGGAACCTCTAGAGACTGGTGGGATGTTGCTCGACTTGAAACAACCACTTGGCAGGAGTTTGAATCTAAGTTTCTTGCTGCTTTCTTCTCAGAAGAATATGAGGATGAGTTAGCGGAGAGAGTAAGAACACGTGTACAGCAAGAAGGTGAGAGAATAAGAGATTTTGCTTACATGTACCGAGTTCTGTGCAAACGCTGGAAGCCACAAATTGCGGAGGATGAAGTCATTAATCTGATCTTGTAGAACATTAATTCTCAGATGGCAAGTCAACTTCGAAGTAATGAAGTTACTTCTGTTGACAATTTAGTCTGTCTTGGACAACAGGTGGAAAAAGACAAGGAAAACCGGGGAGAAGCCGATTAGTCACCAGAAGAAACGGACGGTAGCTTGTAAGTGTCTGTAATACTTGTTCATATATCTGTTGTTTAAATTATTTACTTGCTGCTAGGAAGGAATACTACTTTTAGTCTGCATTTTCGTTGAGGTTTATATTTTTGATTGCACTTACTGGTAATTATAATAATTTGCGCCTCCATTGCTCCTTGGGCAAGGTGTTAGTTTCGTCTCGAGCTATTAGCACTCTGTTAGGCTATTGGCTGGGCTAATCAGAAGCCTGTCACAGCGACTGTTAAATAATTTAAACTGCTTGGTTGCTGCTTTAAGTTGGGAGAAGCCGATTAGTAACCAGAAGAAACGGACGGCAGCTTGTAAGTGTCTGTAATACTTGTTCATAGATCTGTTGTTTAAATTATTTACTTGCTGCTAGGAAGGAATACTTCATTTCCTTCCTATTTTTAGTCTGCATTTTTGTTGAGGTTTATATTTTTGATTGCACTTACTGGTAATTATAATAATTTGCGCCTCCATTGCTCCTTGGGCAAAGTGTTAGTTTCGTCTCGAGCTATTAGCACTCTGTTAGGCTATTGGCTGGGCTAATCAGAAGCCGGTCACAGCTGTTTTCACTCTAGCCTCTTAGACTGTGTATTTATTTGTTGTCCGAGCGCTGACGCGGAAGCGTTCAGCCTCCTCGTGTGAAGACAGACGAGTGTAAAGACAGACGACTTTTTCCTGCACGACTTCACCCAAGCAACGACACAGAGCAACACACTTAAGTATAATTTATATCTTCCCTCTCACACTCTCCTTTGCTATCATCTATCCTTCCACCTCTATCAAGTATTTCAAAACCATTTCGGTTGTCTCTCGACCACGCTGTAACATCACACGCAGACGGCAATGTAATCCTGATAACCTGTGCCCTATCTCTACATCTTCTACTACACCTCTTTCTTTCTCCATGGCTCTCTGGAATTGTCAGTCAGCTGTCAACAAAGAAGACTTAATTTCTGCTTTTTATTTACAATCCACACTCAGCATCTTGGGCTTGACTGAGACCTGGATTCGTCCAGAAGACTCAGCAACCCCAGCTGCCCTCTCTAACAATTTCTCTTTCTCTCACACCCCACGTCAAGTTGGCCGGGGTGGGGGCACTGGTCTGCTCATTTCAAATAATTGGAAATACTCAACCCACTCTCCCCTATGCAATTACAACTAATTTGAATCTCATGCGATTACTGTAATAGCTCCTATAAAAGTCCAGATTGTGGTAATTTACCGCCCCCCTGGCCAAATTCTAGCCCCCTTCCTAGAGGAGCTGGATGGGTTGCTGTCCTCTTTCATGGAGGATGGCACTCCACTCTTAGTTTTTGGCGATTTCAACATTCATCTAGAAAAGCCTTATGCTACAGACTTTCATTCACTCCTAGCTTCATTTGATCTCAAACGCCTTACCACTACTAGCACTCACAAATCAGGCAACCAACTTGATTTAATTTACACACGCAATTGTACTGCAGATAACATTCTGGTACAACCACTACATATCTCTGACCATTTCTTCATTAAATTTACATTACACTTTGCTACCCGGGTGCCACCAACCCCCTTACCGGTTACTTTTTGACGAAACCTACGCTCCCTTTCTCCCTCCCATCTTTCCTCTGTAGTACCCTCCTCTCTTCCCTCACCTACCCATTTCTCATCTCTGGATGTGAATGCATCTACTGACACTTTATTCTCTACCTTAACCTCTTGTCTAGACGACATTTGTCCTCTCTCCTCCAGGCCAGCATGGACTGCCCCTTCTAACCCCTGGTTATCTGATGTTCTTCGTGAACATCGGACCAGACTCTGAGCGGCAGAGAAAATGGCGAAAATCAAACGATCCGTCGGACCCGAGTATGTTTCAATCGTTGCTTTCATCTTTCTCTGCTGAAGTCCAGACTGCCAAATCGTCACATTTCCATAACAAGATCAACAGCGCTCCAGATATGCATAATCTCTTCAGAACATTTAATTATCTCCTCTATCCCCCTTAACCACCACCCACCACTTCTATAACGGCTGATGACTTTGCAACTTCTTTTACAGACAAAACTAAAACAATCAGTAGTCAGTTTTCACCTCCACTCACACAGGACCTCCAACCAACTAGATCCACTGCTCAAACTCCCATCTTCTCCTTCTGTCCCCTCACTGAGGCGGAAGTATCCAAACTTCTCCTCTCTAGCCATCCTACAACATGTCCTCTAGACCCAATCCCCTCACACCTTCTCCAAGCTATCTCTCCCACACTCTTACCAGCACTCACACACATTATCAACACATCTCTTCTCACAGGCATCTTCCCAACTGCATTCATGCAGGCTCGGGTAACCCCACTGCTCAAAAAACCTACATTTAACACTTCTCTTATAGAAAACGACAGACCTGTCTTTCTCCTTCCATTCATAGCCAAAACACTCGAACGAGTTGTCTTCAACCAGGTCTCATTGTTTCTTTCACAGAACAACAAACTGGACGCTTTGAATCCTATCGCACTGGTCGGTCTTTCAGGGTGGCCTGGGGAGAGGAGGTATCCAAAGCACATCAATTGGTCACTAGGGTTCCCCAGGGATCGGTTCTTGGACCCCTCCTCTTCTCCACATTCACTACATCACTGGGTCCCATCATACAGGCACATGGCTTCTCCTACCATTTCTACACTGATGACACACAGCTCTATCTCTCATTTCGGCCAGATGATCCAATTGTAGCTGCACGGATCTCAGGCTCAGACATCTCGACATGGATGAAAGAACATCACCTACAACTCAACCTGGCAAAGACTGAGCTTCTTGTCTTCCCTGACACTCCTACTCTACAGCATGACTTCACGATTCAGTTAGGTTCATCAACAATTACCCCATCAGCTTCGGTCAGAAATATTGGTGTAATCTTTGATGACCAGCTGACCTTCAAAGAGCACATTGCAAAGACTGCTCAATCTTGCAGGATTGCACTACACAACATCAGAAAGATCAGGCCCTTTCTGACAGAGCATGCTGCACAACTTCTTGTCCAGGCCCTTGTCATTTCTAGGCTGGACTTCTGCAATGCTCTTCTGGCTGGACTTCCATCAAACACAATCAAACCTCTACAAATGATTCAGAATGCAGCGGCACGACTGGTCTTCAACGAGCCCCAAAGAGCCCATGTTACACCTCTCTTTGTCTCCTTTCACTGGCTACCAGTTGCAGCTCGCATCCAGTTCAAGACACTGATGCTTGCATATAGAACAACCACAGGCTCAGCACCCACCTACTTCCACTCACTATTACGAATCTACATCCCCACCAGAAATCTGCTAGTGAGTGACGCCTCATGGTACCATCACAGAGAGGCTCAAAATCACTCTCCAGAACATTCTCGTTCACCATTCCTGGCTGGTGGAATGATCTTCCCACCCCCATCCGGAATGCTGGATCCCTGTCAATCTTCAAGCAACAACTGAAAACTCATCTCTTTCAACACTACTTGACTTCATCATAAAAACAATAAAAATGCTTACCCTTTTTCTAAATCTTCATCTTTCTCTTTCTCTCCTTCCCTTGCTAGCTTGTACTTATTTAAACAATGCCTGAGACTTGGTGTTATGGGCACTTCCTCTGTCTGTTTGCCTCTTCAAGATTAATCGCTTTATGTATTCCCCAATTGTAAGTCGCTTTAGATAAAAGCGTCTGCAAAATGACTAAATGTAAATGTAAAACCAGCTACAATATGAAACCTTGGAAACTTAGAGTAACTAGTCCGGTTTCTGTTCAACCCAATAACCCAGTAACAGCTCCAGCACAGGACTCTAAAACGCCCTTCTGTTGGCGGTGTAAGGGCCCTCACTCTCCGGCTTCTTGTCCTCAGAATGGTAAAAACTAAAATTATAAAGGTCAGCAAAGTTCAAATCCTGTTATAGGTGACCAAGGTAATCATCCTGCTGTCAGTACAGTCACTCATATGGAGTCTGTATGCTCACCTACTCATCCTTTCTCTTCATCTCTACCACAGCAGTTGATTGTAAATATTGACTCTTCACAAGGCCAGGCTTTGGTTGATACAGGATTCTCATATACACTGTTAAATGAGAAATTGTGGTAAACCATGGGTTATCAGACTCAACAGCTCAGACCTTGGACTGAAGGTCCTATTTATCTGGCTGATGCAGGAGCCCGTCAACCCTTAGGATGGGGTGAAGTACAAATTGAAGTGCAAACTTTAACCATCACCTTACCTGTGGTTGTCCTTGACCCACAGATGCTTGCCTTTCCTGTTATGTTGGTTTTAGACTATCTTTTCTTCAGTGGGCTGCAAATGGACATCCGGAACAATGTCTACTGGTTTCAGCCTAATCAAAAATATAATTTTCTGAAAAATGATGCTCACTTCCATGATTGGGATAATTCTTCCCCTCTTGCTCTCTTTTCTGCTCTCCCCCCTGCTACAACAACTAAAGAATCAAACCATCTTCATGTAGCATGCCAAAACACCTGCCTGGAAGAACGAGGAAAATAATATTTCCTAACACTACTCAAACAGAACTCTGATGTTTGCACAGATGTTTTGGGCAAAACAAGTGTTTTGACTCACCGAATTTATGTTACTCAAGCTGTTCCTATAAAACAAATGCCTTACCGTGTTTCTCCTACAAAACAGAAGATTGTCAAACAGCTCATTTATGAGATGTTGGCTGCTGATGTTATTGAGCTTTCCTCATCAGCATGGACCTCCCTCGTCGTACTGATTTCCAAGAAAACTGGTGGATACCGTTTCTGTGTGGACTATCAGAGAAGGTAAATTCATTCTTTCAATCAGATGCCTATCCGCTTCTTACAATCCAAGAAATTCTTGAGTCCTTGAGTGGTGCTATCATTTTTTCCACCCTTGACCTGAACAGTGGCTATGTTGGAACCCCACAGGGTTGTGTCCCGAGTCCCCTGCTCTACTCTCTCTACACACACGACCGGGTGTCCTCACACAGCTCCACTTCTATTGTCAAATTTGCTGATGTTTCTGTGGTTCTGGGCCTCATTTCCAACAATGATGAGACCGCATACTTGGATGAGGTAGAGAGACTTATATCATGGTGCCAGGACAACTGTCTCTTTCTGAACATGAGCAAAACTAAAGAGCTGATTGTGGACTTCAGGAAGAGACAGCAGCAGCCCTATACTCCTCTTATGATCTGTGGGACCCTGTGGAGAGGGTGAGCAGCTTCAAGTACCTTGGTGTAAACATCTCAGAGGACCTGACTTGGACTGCACACATCCAAACACAGGTCAAGAAAGCCAGGCAACGACTGTACCATCTTCGACAGCTGAGGAAATTCAGGGTCTCACCAGCTATCCTGAAAACTTTCTATTCAGGGGCCATAGAAAGTGTATTGACTCAGTGCATCTCAGTGTGGTATGGTAACGCCTCCAATCAAGACTGCAAAGCTCGCCAGAGAGTTGTGCGCTTAGCTGAGCGCATCTCAGGGTTGGTCTCCCCTCTCTGCAGGACATCTACCTCAAACGGTGCAAAGCAGAGCTGCTAAAATCATCAAGGACTCAAATCACCCTGGTAACAGTCTCTTCATTTTACTGCCATCTGGCAAGTGCTTCCGGAGCATGATGGCAAAAACTGAGAGATTTAGAAGGAGCTTCTTCCCCCAGGCCATCAGGCTCCTAAACTCAAACTCGGTCTAATAACATCAACATGACTTAATTTAATAAACAGTAAGATATTCACTATTCTCCATCATCCGTATTGCTGCTATGTATATAGCCTGTACAACCTGTTTGCACATTCTTCTTGCACATCCCTGCTTATATAATTATTTATTAAGTCCACAGTATACTGTCCTGCACATTTTATTTTATTGCACATTTTATTCTTCTTTATTTTGTCTTATTATTTTTTACCTATATTTATGCATATTTTCTTATGTTGTGTTACATATTTTGCACTTGTCCATTGGGCGGACCTGACCTGACTTACATTTCACTACTGATTATATTCTATATAATTGAGTATGTGACGAATAAAACCTTGAATCCTTGAATATTGGCAGGTTTGAATGGAAGAGGACAGTCAGGATAAAACTGCCTTCATATGCAGTCAGGGGCTATCTATTTTAAGGTCATGGCTTTTGGCCTCAAATATGCACCAGCGACCTTCCAACGGTTGATGGAGAGAGTCCTGGGAGAGTTACAGGGAAATAACTCTTTAGTCTATTTAGACAATATAATTATCTACTCTCCATAAATGGAACAGCACTTCCAGGACATCCAAGCTGTTTTGGATAAATTGAAAGAGGCCCACCTGACTGTTATTATGAAGAAAACGCATTTCTTTCGTACCTCTCTGAAGTTTCTCGGCCACATTGTGACTGCTACATGATTCAAGGCAGATCAAGAAAAAAACTGAACACTTCAAGAATTTCCTGCGCCAAAGAACATAAAGGAAGTCCAGAGATTTTTAGGAATGGCTGATTGGTATCATAGGTTTCGTTCAACACTTTTCTCAAGTGGCTGAACCCCTCAATGCATTAAGCCCCGTTCAGACTACACGATTTTAGCCCGATTTTGGCCCGATTTGCTTGCCGTAGGGTGTAGTGAGGATTCGTAGACGACAATGGGCGTCGGGACACAAGATTAAATAATTTCATCTTGTGTAGTGTGTCATAGTACACGACAACTGATGCCATGTCTGCGACGCTTCACGACGTCAACACAGAAAGTCTAGCATGTTTAATTCGTTTTTCGTCTTCCACGATGGATTCCGTCACATGGGTGACGCTGACCAATAGGAGCACAGAATATCTTCTGTACACAGCTTTTAAACATGGCAAAACAAAAGAGAGATGACTGTGCTGCTAGGTGGACTTATGACATGGAAGAAAGCTTTGTGGAGCTATGGCAACAATATGCTTGCCTTTATGATGTTTCATCGAGGGACTACCACGACAGAATAAAAAAAGATAAATGTTGGCGATCGATAGCGGAGGCTCTTCAACAACCTGGTGAGTACTGAAATTGGCATGTAAACTAGCAAATCACTCAATATGTTTTTATTCACAATAGCGACACAGTATTTCATTGATTTATTTGTGGCAGGGCGGTTTTATATGAATGTATCTTTGAAGGTAACCTATTGTCTTCAGAAAGTTTCGTTGTCATTTTAATTTAAAGTAACGTTAGCATTTATGAGCTCAGGGCTGCTTTGTTTACAGCTGATGACGGGAAACCACCATTTCTGCAGCTCCAAAAGCGCCTCTTGCAGAATTAATCTACTTCCTATATACTTACACATCTACAGCACACACACACACACGCACATATATGTAACTAGAACTAGAAAATCAATACTAAAACTTCCAAAATCAATACTATTAGAGATCAAACTTTAACCATGCAGCTGCCAGCTGCAGTATAACATCAAATTGTGCACTATAGATCCCCTGAGGAACAATTCCACTCATTCTCTACTATATAGGAGAGGAGGAATTGTATAAACTTGTTAAATCAGCTAAACCAACAACGTATGCAAGACCCTATTCCATCTAAACTACTAAAAGAGGTGCTTCCAGAAGTCATAGATCCTCTTTTGGCTATTATTAATTCATCATTGTCATTAGGGTATGTCCCCAAAACATTTAAATTGGCTGTTATTAAGCCTCTCATTAAAAAAACACAACTTAACCTCAAAGATCTACTTAATTACAGACCGATCTCGAATCTCCCTTTTCTGTCAAAGATACTAGAAAAGGTAGCATCCTCACAATTATATTCCTTCTTAGAGAAAAATTATATCTGTGAGGATTTCCAGTCAGGATTTAGACCATCTCATAGTACTGAGACTGCTCATTAGAGTGACAAATTAGCTGCTTTTATCATCTGATCGTGGTTGTATCTATCTATTAGTGCTCCTGGATCTTAGTGCTGCGTTCGACACTATCGATCACAACATTCTTTTGAATAGACTTGAAAACTCTGTTGGCATTAGTGGATAACATTATGATAACATTACAATTGGCTGTAACCATTTACTTCCATGGTATAGAAAAAATAATGTGGAAGTAAATGGTTACAGTCAGCTGTTCTGTTACTAGCATTCTTCAAAATGTCTTTTGTGTTCAACAGCAGAGAGAAACTCATACAGGTTTGTAACTACATCAGGGTAAGTAAATGACAGAATTTTCATGTTTTGATTTTTCCTAAAACTATCCCTTTTATGTTTTTTTTTACGTAATGGTGCTACACAATAGTCACATTGTGTCTCAAAGGCCATTTGTTTTTGGTACTTTTCAAGCTGGTTAGTCAAGTCGAACTTTATTGTCATTCTGCTACATGTGTGGACATATAGTGGAATTAAATGTCGTGTCTCGCAGGACCACGGTGCTACATACCAGTTAAACATAAGATAAATATACAACAATGCAAGTATAAGAAAAACAATAGCGCTATACAACAGTTAACCATCTGAATATACATGAACTATAAATACTATAACTACTATAGTGACTACACATACACAAACTGAGACTGTACAAAAACTTTACATAACTGTATATGAATATAAATATTAATGTAATTGTGCAAAAGAGATATTTGTACATGAAATTGTGCAAAAATATATATTTTGTACATTAAATCATTGTGCAGTAGAGAGATTTTGTGGAAAGCAGAGCATAGTACAAAATGATTTTGTAGTGCAATGCACAAGTAAACATATTATCTTATTGAGTCTTTGTATCTTTGTAGCAGGGAGTGTTTATAGAAAGTGTCTAGAGTACATATAGTGGGACGAGTGTGTTACTACAGGTGGGTTGTATAGCCCACTCACCTGTGTGTAGCACACTCAGAATTGCACTTATGAAAATTGTCAACTGTTTTAATGAGTTGGGGGGGGGGGGGGGCTGAGGTGTTCGTGGTTTTAGAGGGGGACAGGGAGATTGGAATTAAGAGCTCTCACAGCCTGTGGGAAAAAGCTGTTGAGCAATCTGACAGAGCGCGCTTTGATACTCCGGTACCTTTTACCTGATGGCAGGAGCTGGAAAAGGTTGTGGGAAGGATGGGTGGGGTCCTTCACGATGCTGTTGGTTTTGCTGGAACATAGTGCAAGGAAAATATCCAGGATGGAGGGGAGAGGGGCACCGATGATCTTTGCGGCAGTGTTCACTGTCCGTTGTAGGGTCTTGCGGTCAGCAGCACTGCAGTTCCCATACCAGACAGTGATGCAGGTGGTCAGCACACTCTCAATTGTGCCCCTGTAGAAAGTGGTGAGGATGGGTGTAGGGAGACTTGCTCTTTTCAGCCGGCGGAGAAAGTGTAGGCGCTGTTGTCCCTTCTTGTTGAGTGACGTGACGTTGGTGGTCCAGGTGAGATCCTCTGTAATGTGCACACCCAGGAATTTAGTGCTGCCGACTCTCTCCATGGTTGAGCCGTCGATGGTCAGTGGGGGATAATCATTGAGGGACAAGTTGTTTGCACCACACCATTCAGTCAGCTGTGCAACTTCCTCTCTGTAGTGCGTTTCATCGTTGTTGCTGATGAGGCCTACCACTGTTGTGTCATCAGCAAACTTGATGATGTGGTTGGAGCTGAACTTGGCAGTGCAGTCGTGAGTCAGCAGCCTGAAGAGCAGTGGGCTGAGCACACAGCCTTGTGGGGCACCTGTGCTCAGTGTGGTAGTGCTGGAGGTGTTGCGGCCAACACGGACTCAAATCAAATCAAATACATTTTATTGTCACATCACCATAGCACATGTGCCTTGGTGAGTGAAATTCTTGAGAGCGTGCTCAAAGACGTCTTCCTGAGGGTAGCAGAGAGAGCAGTCTGTGGGACGGGTGGCTGGAGTCCTTGATGGTCCTCCGGGCTTTCCCTATACACCGCCTGGTGTATATGTCCTGGAGGGAGGGAAGCTTACCTTCAACAATGTGGCGGGCAGTTCGCACGACCCTTTGCAGAGCTTTGCGGTTGTCAGCGGTGCTGTTTCCAAACCAGGCGATGATGCAGCCAGTCAGGATGCTCTCCACAGTGCAGGAGTAGAAGGATCTGAGGATGCAGGAATTATGGAGGTGGATTTGAGACATGTGGGGATGACTGCCTGGCTCAGCGAGGTGTTGAAGATGTCTGTTAGGACATCCGTCAGCTGTGCAACACAGTCTCTCAGTACACGTCCAGGTATGTTATCAGGGCCCGCAGCCTTTTGTGGGTTAATCCTGGATAGGATCTTCCTTACATCGGCTGGAGAGAGACGGAGTACCTGGTTGTTTGGAGATGTGAGTAGTTTTTGTGCAAGTGTGTCGTTCTGTATCTCAAATCGTGAGTTGAAGTGGTTGAGTGCATCTGGTAAGGATGTGTCATCATCACTGGCCTGTGGCAGGTGCTTGTAGTCAGTGATGGTCTGAATGGCTTGCCGCAGGGTCCGAGTGTCTTTAATGTCGCTGAAGTTGTTGATTTTTTTTTAGCATATTGATGTTTTGCCTTCTTGATGCCATGAGACAGATTAGCTCTTGCTGTTTTGAGAGCTGCCTTGTCTCCTGATCTGAATGTCTCATCTCATATTTTTAGCAGCCCGCGAACCTCTGCTGTCATCCATGGCTTCTGGTTGGCATGTGTGGTGATGGTCTTGGTGACTGTCATATCATCTATGCACTTTTTGATATAGGCAGTCACTATTTCAGTGTACTCCTGCAGGTCTGTGTGGTTGTTGTAGGTGGCTGCCTCTTTAAACATGTTCCAGTCTGTTTCCTGGAAGCAGTCCTGCAGTGCTGAGGTAGCATTGTCCGGCCATACTGTGATCTGCTTTTGAACCGGTTTGGCAAGTTTGAGAAGTGGTCTGTATGCTGGGATTAGCATAACAGAGATGTGGTCTGAGTACCCAAGGTGGAGGCGGGGTTCAGCTTTGTATGCATGTTTCACTGTTGTATAAACAAAGTCCCCTTGTTGCAAAGTTCACATGTTGGTAGAACTTTGGCAAAACTGTCTTTAAGTTTGCGTGGTTGAAGTCACCAGCTATGATGAAAAATCTGTCAGGGTTATTTGTTTGTTGTTCGCTGATGGCACTATACAGTTCACGAAGCGCGTCCTTAGCGTTTGCACACGGAGGAATGTAAACCGCGACAATAATAATGGTCGTGAACTCCCGTGGCAGATAGAACGGTCGACACTTCACAACCATAAACTCCACCAGTGATGAACAGTGTTTCGATACTACCGCAGCATTGTTACACCATTCTTTGTTGATATACACACACAAGCCACCACCACGAGTCTAACCATAAAATTATGAGTCTCTGTCCGCTCGGTAGCAGTTTAACACGTGCAGCTGAATGGCTGAGTCCGGGAATCTTGTAGTTTAGCCATGTTTCAGAGAAAACAAACACACAACAATCCCTTGCCTCATGCTGTGTAGACCGACTGAGTTGAATTAAGTCCAGTTTGTTTTCCAGAGAGCGAATGTTTTAGATCATGAGTGTTGGAAGACCCGGTCTTGTGGGGTTAGCCCTTAGCCTAGCTCGAATACCTCCGCGCTCACCACGCTTCTGTCCTCTTTCACACGGCTTGCGACGCCGCCATGTGCGGGTAGCGACAGTAGGCGAGGTCACGGTCTCGAGGTCCGGCTTCAGCAGTAAACAAAGGCCTTGTCCATGTTTAAATAATATTTTCCTGCCAGTAAACTGAGCCAGCCGGTGACAGAAAGCATACCTTCAAAATGTCTCGATTTGTTTTGGCAGCGGTTGTGGCACTACATTGTGGTTCTCACCTTCTGCGTCTGCAAAGGCAGGTACATATCTGATGCCTTCTCCCTGAGGAAGTTATGCACACAGAGTGCAGCTAGTGTTAGTGTTGCCACTTTGTCAGGCTCCAGAGCAATGTTGGAATGGAAAATACGGAGCCTATTGGCCAAAATTCCAAACGCGTTTTCAACTGTACGCCTTGCCCTTGACAGCCTGTAGTTAAATATTCGCTGTTCATGGTCCAGATTTCGGAAGGAGAATGGCTTCATTATGTCATTTCTGAGAGGGAATGCCGAATCTCCAACAAATGCATAAGGCAAAGTTAGGTTACTGCCTGGTAGTGGCTCTGGAATTAAAAAAATATTAGAATTAAATAGAATTAAATAGAACTATCTAGATAGAATTAAAATTATTAACTAAGTTAAGCTCAGATGAGCTTTATTTTTCAAATACACAATTAGACAGAGTATAACCAGCAGTGAAATGTGTTCTCTGCATTTAACCCATCCAAGTGCACACACCTGGAGCAGTGGGCAGCCGACACAGCGGCGCCCGGGGAGCAGTTGGGGGTTCGGTGCCTTGCTCAAAGGTCTCACCTCAGTCGTGGACAATTCCTGCCGGAGCTGAGATTCGAACCCACAACCTCGGATTACAAGTCCAATGCTCTATCCACTAGGCTACGACTGCCCCGGAGGGGGTGCATTCAGCAAACCTCTGTCCATGGCAGGTCGGAGGTCTGAATGGAACTTTAAAAAAATTATACCAAGGAAACAGGACTGCCGTTTTCGTGTGCGCATTGAACTTATTACTGTGACATCGTTTGGTGGAGTAATGTATCAAAGGATGATGATACATGGGCAACTTTAAGCAATGTTGCCAGGCAACAATGTTGCTGCCAACGGGCAACAATGTCAGACACAGGGCCAGCGACCGATCTGACATTGACCCATCATGTATCATCAGCTGGAGATAAAAAAGGCTCCGTGTTTACCCCACGTGACTACATGAAACAAATTGTACTTCTGAAGTGTAAAATTACAATGGTGATCAATGAAAAATATTGGAGCGGCATACTGCTTAATTTAAGCTTTAGCTCGATTTTTTTAACGGCCTGTTTTTGTATGCAGAAATAAAACTATAAACAATATTTTACCTCGAGTTCTCTTTGGAGGATTGACAGCCCATATTGTCCTCTTCGAGCAAGCCAGGAACGTGTCCACTGTCGAGTTTTCTTTCTTATTTTGCGCTTTTCCGAGGACAACACAGCCAGTACAAAACACGCAACTTCGGTATCCATTGCCGCTGTTGTTTACGGACGTCCGTCTGTGTACAGTAGCCGCGGCTTCTCGATGTCACACGCACGTAGACGTCACGCAATGATTTTGTCGGGAAGCAACGTGTAGTCTGGCATGTTTGTTACCCATGACACCACAAGACTATATTAAGTCAAAACGGCATAATCTGACACAGTGATTGTCCTAACCGACAAAAACATTGTGTAGTCTGAATGGGGCTTTAAAGAGAAAAGGTGCTAAGCTCCTTTGGACTACACAATGTCAAGCTTCCTTTCAGGCTCTGAAACAGCTCCTTGTGTCTTCACCTGTGCTGGGACATCCTAATTTAAATTAGGTTCATCTCTATACTGATGCAAGTGAAGTTGGCTTAGGAGCTGTCCTGGTGCAGCAAACAGGACTGGGCACAGAGGAGGTCTTGGCATTTGCCAGTCGTACCTTGAATCCAGCAGAAAATAATTACACAACCACTGAGCAAGAATGTTTGGCAGTCGTGTGGGCCCTTGAGAAATGGAGATACTATTTGGAAGGAAAATTCTTCACCGTCATCACTGATCACTCTTCCTTGATGTGGATTTTTAAAACCCAGAAACCTAATACTCGTCTAATTCGGTGGGCACTCTGACTCCAGGAATTCAACTTCACTGTGGAGTAAAAGAAGGGGAAGTATAATACGGTTCCTGATGCTCTGTCCCGAGCCCCTGTGGGCATCAACGAACAGGGCTTCCTGACTTGCTCCACCACTCTATCTCTGAAGTCAAAAGGGAAATCCGAGACAATGGAAGATCTGCCAATCACCGATTATGACATATGGAAAGCACAGCAGACAGATCCAGACATTCCTCATCTGTACGAACAAATGGTAGAATCAGGAGACATCCCTGTTACTTCTTCTGTAAAATGTTCCATATTAGAAGACAAAGTCCAAATATAACAAAAGCTCTCCGATCTCAAGTACTCCAGTCTCTTCATGAAGACCCTCTCGCTGGTAATCTTGTTTTTGTAATTAATAGTTTTTGTAGACTATTATTCTAGATGGGTGGAGCTCTTTAGCCTGCGCAAAGCCAGATCTGAGTCTATTTCACAGATACTCATCAGAGAAATTATTGTCTTGTCTGATCGGGGATCACAGTTTACCTCCTCTGTGTTCCAGGAACTCTGTAAGAATTGGAACATTGTACAAAAAATGACAACCGCATACATCCACTGACAAATTTTACTGAAAGGATTAACCGTACACTCGAAACAATGGTGGCCTCATTCCTGGGCACCACCATCTCCCAGGACCCGAAGTGGGACAATCACATTGAGTCCATTGAAAAAGGCCCAGCAGAATTTGTACTTCCTTCGGCAGCTGAGGAAGTTCAACCTGCCACAGGAGCTGTTGATCCAGTTCTACTCCACCATCATTGAATCCATCCTCTGCACTTCAATAACTGTCTGGTTCAGCTCATCTACCAAATCTGACCACAGAAGACTACAGAGGGTAGTCCGGACTGCTGAGCGAATCATTGGTACAACCCTCCCCACTCTCCAAGAACTGTACTTATCCAGAGTGAGCAAAAGAGCTGGCAAAATCACTCTGGACTCCTCACATCCAGCGCACCCCCTCTTTGAACTGTTACCATCTGGTTGACGCTAGAGAGCTCTGAGCACCAGAACGACCAGACACATGAACGGCTTCTTCCTTCAGGCAATCCATCTCATGAACACCTGACAATAATTATGGTACACACACTATTTATACACCTATACACTTATTTATCTAACACACATACTTAGTCTACACTTCAATTGCACATAATATACCTGTACATAAAAAAAATGTCCATTGTTATATGCCTGTACAAACAGTTGTCAATTTGTATATTGTTATTCCTGATTTACTGTTCTGTTTTCTGTATTGTTCTGTCACTGTCAATGCTGCACTGCGGTAGCTTCGGTCACGGAAACAAATTCCTCGTATGTGTAAACTTACCTGGCAATAAAGCTCATTCTGATTCTGATTTACCTTTATCTGGCTGACGTACATCAAGCTCCTCTTAAAGAATTCCGTGGCGATTTATTGTTTTATCCGTGGCAAAAGTGTGCTTATCATCGACGTTGTACTGGGATTGCTCTTCCCGGATTATGCAAAGGAAAGTATCCTCAACCTTATGTCGACAGCTTCCACCAGCAGACAGTCGTTGAGACGCTGGTAGTCTCCAGCCTTGTATACCAGTCCGCTGTGGATGACTGTTTGACTTGAATGTTGACTGTTTTTGATAGGGGGATTATTTTCTCTTCTTCTTTTCTAATATTTTGACTGGTAATATTTTGATCTACCCTTCTCCGGTGCCACTCTGCTCTGCGTAGGATCATTAGCTTCTTTCGCAAGATGTTTTGCAGCTCTGCCAATGGTCGCTTCTCCTCATCAGTAGCTTTCTTGTACTGTTTCTTGAGGGTGCAAAGCTCCTGACGCAGGTGATGTATCTTGGTAGCTCTGCGGTTCATAGTATAGGAGGTAGACTTGGTTTTTCCTTTCTCTACCCGGCCGAATCTTTCTAAGGCATAGCTAAAGATAATTGTTTTTATCATTTGGAGTTGGCTGTCAGCATCTCCTTTGGCTGTGGCTTGGAGGATGTTGGACACATCCTCGTCAAACTGCAGCCACTCACTCCGTTTGCTGGCTGGGGGCCACTTAATCCGCTGCTGAACTACTCTGCTGGGATTTGGAGGCTCTGGTACGTGGAGGGACTCTTGAACAGTGTAATGTACGTCTTAATGTTACAGTTTTAACAGCAAACCTCTGTTGTGTACAACTTTGTACAAAAAAATTAAGGGTTTGTTTGATTTTCATTGGAATAAAAGAAATATAAAAGAAAATGAATACACAAAATAATTTATTAAAAAAAATTATAGAGACCTATTATTGGATACAAATTAATAAATTATATTGTTTTTATGAATTTAATTGATTAGATTAGATTAAACCATTCAAATGAAATACAGAAAAATAAAATGAAAACACAGAATTTGGGCCATAAGAATGTATTAATAATAAAAAACTTAATAAGTTAACAACAACAACCCTGAATCCAGAAGAATTTAAATAAATGTATAAAAGTAATTAGGGATAAAATAAAACTGATTTCATAGGGCCCTACAAATGAAAATGCAATGCCACCGAAGCTATAATTAAATATGCATGATTAAAAACAGTGCATACATGTTTATTGTTTTAAATGGCACTCAGTCGTTTCTGTGCAGTACCCATATGTGCCGTTACTTCCACACTTCATGTTCGGTTGAAATAACCCTTAACGGTGGAAGTGTATCATTTCCTTCAGTTTAATTTACATTTGTAATTAAAATAAAGAAATACTTTTAAAGTTTAGAATTAGACAGCCTTGCGTTGTGTAGACATTAGTGAAAATGACCTCAAAGCACCACCTAGTGTCCAACCTACTATAATACTATTATAACCTGTTTAACCATGAACAAGGGGTCTACAACATGAAAGAAACCCAACATTTATAACATGACAGATCTCAACGATCACACACAACTATGGGACATGGTCCTGCAGCAGCCAGCATCACAAAGAAGCTCAAGTCTGTAAATGTGTGCAAATCTATCCTCTATCTTGACCCAAAATCACCAAATCTGCCCTGGATGTTTAACAGATAAAAACTGAATTACAACGTGCAAATCAAGGTAAGGCAAGATCAGAGTTTTAAATACTTGAGTACGTTGATCAGCCAACACCACCTGCCTGATATTGTCCTGCCAAAACCGCTCTTATACATCAAGGCACGGACTCTACAAGACTGCTGAATGTGGATCTAGAACCAAAACATCTGCAGCGGATCTCCTGCAAGGTGGTGTCTCCGTGGGTCATATCTGATGCTTTGGTACAGAACATCCCATCAATCGTAGGGAATTTGGAGGGTAAAGCCCGAGACACACTGCACGATTCCCAGCTGTCCCAGACGAAAGATTGGCATCGTGAAGCAATCGTGGAGATTTCTGTGATCGTGGCTCCTAATCGGAGCTCTTATGTCGTGAGAGAAGTCCAAAGACGGCCGTTGACACGGTCTTGCGATCAAAGATAGTCTACTTTACAGCATGATCACAGCAGTGTAGAAGCAATCAAAATCAACAAAAGAGCTATGATATGCAAGTGCTATAACAAGACTGTTAGCTTTACACGGTACACTAGCAAAAGTAAAGCAAAAGTTTTTAAAACAAATTATATAATAAATAAAAAGAAAACAGAACAAGCTAGAGTTAGAGGCCTTTTTTGCTTTTTGTTTTTTTTATATTATATCATATATTTTTATATTGTTATGCCTTTTATAAAACATTTTAATTGAGGAGTGTATAGCCTAAGTGTCAGTTATGTGGTAATTACTGCGGGGGCAAATTAAGTGTAATTTTAATTTAATAATAAAACTTCATAATAATAATAGATCTATATTATGAAAATAAGAATGTGCCAGACCTACATTAACTGGAAATGCCAAATCCTCTTAATACTGCCAGTAATTTATGTTTTTGAATATCTCTGGCAATCGTCGATATAACCATGGCTTAAGCGCAGTGGTACTGACAACATTATACATTTTACACACTTTAAGCTCTTTTATTTTCCAAACGTAATAGGATTAGTCCAACGAATCGTTGGGTTTGTAATGAGTACCTAACCGAAAGCCTCATACAGGACGGTTCAATATGAATACATGTATCGTTACACCCCTAATATACACTCACCGGCCACTTTATTAGGTACACCTGTTCAATTGCTTGGTAGAGTAAGAGAAAATATCCAGTGAGCGGTAGTTGTGTGAACGAAAATGCCTTGTTGAGGTCAGAGGTCAGAGGAGAATGGGAAGACTGGTTAGAGATGATAGAAAGGCAACAGTAACTCAAATAACCACTCGTTACAACCAAGGTATGCAGAACACCATCTCTGAACGCACAACACGTCGAACCCTGAAGCAGATGGGCTACAGCAGCAGAAGACCACATCGGGTGCTGCTCCTGTCAGCTAAGAACAGGACACGGAGGCTCCAATTCACACAGCCTCACTAAAACTGGACAATAGAAGATTGGAAAAACGTTGCCTGGTCTGATGAGTCTCGATTTCTGCTGCGACATTCAGATGGTAGGGTCAGAATTTGGCATAAAGAACATGAAAGCATGAGTCCATCCTGCCTTGTCTCAATGGTTCAGGCTAGTGGTGGTGGTGGTGTAATGGTGTGGGGGATATTTTCTTGGCACACTTTTGGGTTTACTTAGTACCAATTGAGCATGGTTTAAACACCACAGCCTACCTGAGTATTGTTGCTGACCATGTCCATCCCTTTATTACTACAGTGTACCATCTTCTGATGACTACTTCCAACAGGATAATGCACCAAAGCTCAAATCATCTCAGACTGGTTTCTTGAACATGACAATGAGTTCACTTTACTCAAATGGCCTCCACAGTCACCAGATCTCAATCCAATAGAGCACCTTTGGGATGTGGTGGAACAGGAGATTCGCATCATGGATGTGCAGCCGACAAATCTGCAGCAAGTGCGTGATGCTATCATGTCAATATGGACCAAAATCTATGAGGAATGTCTCCAACACCTTGTTGAATTTATGCCACAAAGAATTAAGGCAGTTCTGAAGGCAAAAGGAGGTCCAACCCGGTACTAGCAAGGTGCACCTAATCATCATCAGCGGTCACTCAAAACGAGTATGACTGTCCTCACTTTTGGGTTTACTTGTGGGACTTCAGATGGCTGTAGAGGCCAATCCGTGATCCGTTAGTGCGTCTGTCTTTCCAGCTGATCCTCAGAATCTTTCGTAACGATCTTTGATGGTATTGTTCCATGGCTCTCAGATGCCTGCTGTAGGTGGTCCATGACTCGGCTCCATACAGCAGGAAGGAAGACGACAGCTCTGGAGACCAGAAGTTTTGTTTGGGCTGATAAGTCTCGATCTTCGAAGACTCTTCTCCTGAGCCTGGCGTAGGCTCCACTGGCACAACTCAGGCGATGGTTAACCTCGGAGTCTATGTCAGCTTTTGAGGAAATAATGCTGCCGAGGTAAGGGAAGTGGTCCACATATTCAAGAGTGGTGTTGTCCACTTTTATGTTTGGCTGGATGGCTAGCTGGTAAGGTGGACATTGATGTAGGACCTTGATCTTCTTAATGTTTAATTTTAGGCCCAGGGCTCTGTACGCCTTGGCAAAAGCATTCAGAATGCCCTGGAGGTCTTCTGCGGAGTGTAACTCTGTAAACTCGGTTACATACTGTAACTCTGTAATTGTGGTGCAGTTGACTTTACTCTTGGCCTTAAACCTGTTAAGGTTGAAGAGTCTGCCATCAGTTCTATACATGATTGGAATCCCCCGTGGCAGCTCTTTGCCAATGAGAGGAAGTATGGCTGCAATGGAAATGGCAAACAGTGTGGGTGCAATGACGCATCCCTGTTTGACCCGTTTCCACTGTAAAAGGCTCAAACTTGGTGCCACCATTGCTAAGCACTGTGACTTCCATGCCGTCATATAGAAGCCTCTGTATTCTGATATACTTGTCATGACAGCCATACCTTGATAGTATACTCCACAGGGCCTGGCGGTCTACCATGTAAAAAGCCTTTGTCAGGTCTATAAAAGCCATATACAAAGGCTGCCTTTTGTTCGCGGCATTTTTCCACAAAGAATTAAGGCAGTTCTGAAGGCAAAAGGGGGTCCAACCCGGTGGCCAGTGAGTGTGTGTGTGTGTGTGTATATATATATATATATATATATCCTATATATATATACAGTGCTCAGCGTAAATGAGTACACCCCCTTTGAAAAGTAACATTTTAAACAATATCTCAATGAACACAAAAACATTTTCCAAAATGTTGACAAGACTAAGTTTTATATAACATATTTTTACCCTTTAACATGAAAGTAAGGTTAATAATATAACTTAGAGAACAAAATTTTCAGTTTTACTCAAATTAGGGTGATGTAAAAATGAGTACACCCCACTGAAAGTCTCTGGAGCAAAGCTAAATTTTAGACTACAAATGTCTAATTGAACAAGAATTCAACCACAGGTGAGTCTAATTATTTATTACACAGGTGACAGTTGACTATAAAAGGGTGTTACTTAAAGAAAACCCCTTCCCATTTCATGCTGTCAGCAATGGAACCACATGGAAGAGAAATTTTACAAGACCTGAGAAAGAAAATATTTTTTTACACAAGAAAGGTGAAGGCTACAAGAAGATCAGCAAAGCTTCACTTATCAGTCAGAATACTGTAGCAAAAGTGGTACAAACATTTAAAAAAGATGGAACTGCAACCATCTCACAGAGATGTCCAGGTCGTCCACGGAAGTTAACACCTCGTCAGGAGCGTCTTCTGATGAGAAGGGTTGAAGAAAATCGACATGCAAGTTCACTGCAGTTATCTAAAGAAGTAGAAAGCCAAACTGGGGTGACTATTTCCCGTGACACAATACGGCGTACACTGCAGAGGAATGGCATGCATGGGTGCCGTCCACGAAAGAAGCCTCTCCTAAAGCCCAGGCACAAAAAAGCCCGCCTAGAGTTTGCCAGGGCCCATGCTGACAAAGATGAAGACTACTGGGACTCTATACTCTGGAGTGATGAGACCAAGATAAATGTTTTTGGAACTGATGGCTTCAAAACTGTATGGCGTCGCAAAGGTGAGGAATACAAAGAAAAAGGCATGGTGCCTACAGTGAAACATGGTGGTGGCAGTGTCCTTATGTGGGGCTGCATGAGTGCTGCTGGTGTCGGGGAGCTGCATTTCATTGATGGCATCATGAATTCACAAATGTACTGCTCTATACTGAAAGAGAAGATGCTACCATCACACCGTGCCCTTGGTCGTCGTGCACTTTTCCAACATGACAATGATCCTAAACACACATCTAAGGCCACTGTTGGATTTCTGAAGAAGAACGGTGAAAGTGATTCAGTGGCCAAGTATGTCTCCTGATCTGAACCCAATCGAACACCTATGGGGAATTCTGAAGAGAAAAGTTGAGCATCACTCTCCATCCAGCATCCAATCTCTAAAAGAGGTCATTCTTGAAGAATGGAAAAAGATAGATCTGGCAAAATGTCGCCAACTTGTTCATTCCATG
Source organism: Ptychobarbus kaznakovi (assembly GCA_027422405.1). NCBI lineage: Eukaryota > Metazoa > Chordata > Actinopteri > Cypriniformes > Cyprinidae > Ptychobarbus > Ptychobarbus kaznakovi. The sequence continues at coordinate 27,523,416 of CM049795.1, read as the reverse complement.
CCTAGAAGACTTGGTGCTGTCATTAAAAATCATGGAAGCCATACAAAGTACTAGATTTAGTAGTTTTTGTTGTGGGGTGTACTCATTTTTGCATCACCCTAATTTGAGTAAAACTGAAAAATGTGTAATCTAAGTTATATTATTAACCTTACTTTCATGTTATAAGTTAAACAGATGTTATATTAAACTTAGTCTTGTCAACATTTTGGAAATGGTTTTGTGTTCATTAAGATATTGTTTAAAATTTTACTTTTCAAAGGGGGTGTACTCATTTACGCTGAGCACTGTATATACATACTTCACCTGTGAGGGGTTTTATGGTTGTGGCAGATCAGTGCATGTAGTTGTTCAGTCATGGAATTATGTTTTCACTCTCAAAATCATCATATCTTTGGTTGATTTGTTTGACATTAGCCAGTGTGTTTCAGATTTGTAAGTTACATCAAGCTGCATTATTGTTAACATGTTGATGACAGAAGTGGTCAAGTATCTCACGGTCTCAATTTATGTAAGTATTTATTCTGAACATTACACAGAAGAGAATGCTTTCTTAGCAGTGAATTTCATAAACTTGACATCAATCATCAATCCTCTTTTTTTATTTGACAAAAGCTGAGAAAAAGACCTCCCCATCATGAACTGTTTAAAATCGACGTACATAATAAATAGATTCACTAAATACAACCATTATATGCTCCGTCCTCTGTATACTGAGGGCAGAGACTTGGTCCGAACAGGAAGTTAACCGCTGCAGGATCTCATGGTGATGCAGCAGATCAGCTCTGGACTTGGGTTAGTTTGCTAGTTTAGGTTAACTGTGTTCATTCAGTCTTGATGCATCAGGTGGCTCCTCCAGGTCTACAGTGATAAAGAGCTCAATCTTCCAGAAGCAGGAGCTGGAGTGTGTTTGTGAGGTTAACTGCTGTCTGGGGGGTCGGTCGCTGGGACCACTGGTGAGGACAGCACCACAGTCTCTGCGGTGGCTTTAGGCGAGCAGGCCGAGCAGATGTAGTCTTCACTCTCGGCCATCTCACAGGACACCCCCACACACACCTGATGAAACCACTGGTCACAGCCGCCGTCACACTGGACCCAGTCCACCTGAACACAGAGGAGACACAGTGAACAACACTCACGGCTGACTCGTTCAGACTACAGGAGACGATCACTCACCTTATCCTTGCAGGGCCGCTGGCAGTTCTTGGCGGCGCAGACGGCGTAATCGTCGTTGGAGTCCTCTGCTCCGGACCAGTCGTACTTGGAAGGGATGTCCAGAATCTTCTGGCTCTTCTTCTCCGGAGCGTCCTTGGGGAACTTGGCCTTGGCTCTCCTCTTGCGCTCCTTCTCCTCTTTGGCGAGCCGCTTGGCCAGCTGCTTCAGCTCGTGGGACTTGTCTGGGCTCAGCTTCTTCTTCTTGGTCTTGAGCACCCGCTTGATGTCTTTGGACTTGGAGCATCCCTCCAGAAGCAGCTGCTGCTCAGCTCTCTCCAGTTTCCTCTTCCTCTTCTTCTCCGCGTCCTTCAACTTCAGCTTGATGGGTTTGTCCAGTAGAGCGTCCGCAGGCTGCGAGAGCATACAGAGGTCAATGCGTGGACACAAGAAACACGAGCGTGTGCAGTGAAAGCATATCTCTCACCTCCATGACCTGCAGGAACTTGTCCTCTGAGGGCAGGTGTGTGGCCTGCAGGATCCTCCAGATGTGCTGCGTCTCATCCAGAGACACCTCCAGCAGGTCTCCCTCCATCATCAGCTCCTCCAGCCGGGCCTTGGCCGCCGGGGAGAGCTCCAGCACCGGAGGCTCCAGGCTGCGTGGCACCAGCGGCGTCTTCCTGGGCTGCTTCCGCGGCGGCACCGGATCTGAGGAGGTCGACAGAGATCAGGCTAGTACAGGACTCTTCTGTGTATACATGTGTAAGTGTGCAGTGGCGTCTTACTCTGAGGACAGGCCTTCGAAGCAGAGGAGTAGGCGTGCTCAGCACAGAAAGACGGCATGGTCGTCGGCCACATGTGACTGACCACCTCCTCCGACTTCACAGGAATCTCCTCGTCACAGAACAAGTACGGCTTCACCTCACCTGAGTCCTGAGGAGGGAAACACAGAGATTGAGATGAGCAGCAGGACAACCGCATCACAATAAAGGAGTCATGAACTGAGAAACCTACCCTGCCTTGATCTTTTGACATATAAGAGGTCATTGTACTATAAAAACATCCTGTAAGTTTTCCAGAGGTCAAAACTTTCTCATTAGTCTAAAACAGCTTATATTGAAACCAATAACAGCTTGTGGAATGTTCTACTTTATGATGTAATAGTGTGGATAAGCACCACCTCCGAGATGATCACCAAGAAGATCAATGCCTGCTTCTACACCGCTGTCTGTTTGGCTCCGCCCACCGATTCAACATCGCTGCCTGTTTAGCCCCACCCACGACTCTACATAGCTGCCTGTTTAACCCCGCCCCTTGATTCTACATCGTTGCCTGCTTAGCCCCACCCACGACTCTACATAGCTGCCTGTTTTACCCCGCCCACGGATTCTACATCGTTGGCTGTTTAGCCCCACTCACCGATTCTGCAGCACTGCCTGTTTAGCCCCGCCCACCGATTCTACATCGTTGGCTGTTTAGTCCCACCCACCGACTCTACAGCACTGCATGTTTATCCCCGCCCACAGATTCTACATAAAACACAGTTTTTGGGACCTGGAATAGCCGCTGCGTCTGAACACGCTGCCAACTAGTACCAGCAAAAATTTAATATACGAAAATTGATATACGAAATTTCATATATCATATATTTTTGCGATGGCGCTTTTTCAGAAGTGGTTTAACAACTTCAGTTTCCAGGGAGTTTGGAAAAGTCCCAAAGAGAAGTGAGGCGTTCACCACTTCTAAGAGATCTGCTTCTAAACAGTTAAGCACACTTTTGAAAAAAGATGTGGGAAGTGTGTCAAGAGAGCATATTGACGATTTAAGGTGCTGTACTATTTCTTCCAAAATGTTGCTATTTAGAGTCACTTTTTTTAAACATTGCAGTCGAATCTGTGTGACCTCTGCATAACTTGAGGATGTGCCAATCTCCTTTCTGATATTATTGATCTTCTCAGAAAAGGAAGCAAACTCATTGCATTTGTTGTCGGAGAGCATTTCACTGGGAACCTAACTTTGGGTGGTTTGTGCAGTCTTTCAACAGTAACAAAAAGATTACAGTCCTGCAAAAACTTGTAAAATTAAAGTTAGTAGGGGCTGTTTCATTTAGGACTGTTGCACTGCAGGTGTCTTCTAACTATGTTTAATTTAATTAAAATACAGGTTGTTTGTGGTTATTAAATCATTGATCAGAAATGATAACTTTTTTAGTGAGGGAATGTTTAAAAACGCTAACTTGATGGAATTACATTTAGTCTCTACAGAAATCTTAGATTGATGCATTACATGCCGCAGATTTGATGGATCAGCCGTACGGCTTGAGAAGGCCTTACACTTTCTACCACGTGATAAAACAGAAATAGAGGAGGTTACAGGCACACTGGGTTCCCGCTTGCTCTGTAAACATTTGTGGAAGTTGCTGCTAACATTGCGTGGACCCGACACAAATCACTGAGAGACCCGACCCAAGACACATCACAGCATTGTCTTTAAGTGCATTCACCTCTTTCATAAACACTAAATATAGGAATTGGTGGGCGGGGCTAAACAAGCTGTGATGTAGAATCAGTGGGCAGGGCTAAACAAGCAGCGCTGTAGAGTCGGTGGGCAGGGCTAAACAAGCTGTGATGTAGAATCAGTGGGCAGGGCTAAACGGGCAGCGCTGTAGAGTCGGTGGGCGGGGCTAAACAAGCTGTGATGTAGAATCAGTAGGCAGGGCTAAACAGGCAGCGCTGTAGAGTCGGTGGGCGGGGCTAAACAAGCTGTGATGTAGAATCAGTGGGCAGGGCTAAACAGGCAATGATTATGTCTGTTAGTCTCGTCTCCTCATCTTCAAACTGTCTCACTTTATCTCAAAATCATCAGATAAACACTCGGAAACACATCTATGATCGCCAGAGCCTTCTGAAAATCGGCAGTGTGTACAAACATCAGCTTTCACCGGTGACTACTGAGAAGCTACAAGGCCTACAATGGCTGCTGCCGCTGCTGAAGCCGAACCCCGACACCACGGCCTCGCCTACTGACGCTACCCGCACAAAGCGGCGACGCCGGCGGTGTGAGAGGGGACAGAAGTGCGGCAAGCATGGAGGTATACGAGCTAGGCTAAGGGCCACTAGAATCGCTGGTCTAGTGGCCCTTAGCCATCACTCATGCTCTCAAACGTTCGCTCTCTGGAAAACAAACTGGACTTAATTCAACTCAGTCGGTCCACACAGCATGAGACAAGGGATTGTTGTGTGTTTGTGTTCACTGAAACATGGCTAAACGACAACATCCCGGTCTCCACCATTCAGCTACACAGACTTAACCTGCTGCCGAGCGGACAGAGATTCATCACTGTCTGGTAAGACTTGCGGGGGCGGCTTGTGTGTGTATATCAACAAAGTATGGTGTAACAATGCTGCGGCAGTGACAAAACACTGTTCATCACTGGTGAAGTTTATGATTGTGAAGTGTCGACCGTTCTATCTGCCGTGGGAGTTCATGGCCATTGTTATTGTCACGGTGTACATTCCTCCGTGTGCAACCGCTAATGACGTGCTTCGTGAACTGTACAGCGCTATCATCGAACAACAAACCAATAACCCGATGGCTTTTTCATCATAGCCGGTGACTTCAACCACGCTAAATTAAAGACAGTTTTGCCAAAGTTCTACCAACATGTGAACATTGCAACAAGGGGAAATAACACATTGGACTTTGTTTATACAACAGTGAAACACACATACAAAGCTGAACTGTTATGTTCTGTTATGCTAATCCCATTATACAGACCACTTCTCAAACTTGCCAAACCGGTTCAAAAGCAGATCACGGTATGGGCAGACAATGCTACCTCAGCACTGCAGGACTACTTCCAGGACACAGACTGGAATATGTTAAAAGAGGCGGCCACCTACAACAACCACACAGACCTGCAGGAGTACACTGAAACTGACTGCTTAAATCAAAAACTGCATTGCTGATGTGACAGTCACCAAGACCATCACCACACTTGCAAACCAGAAGCCATGGATGACAGCAGAGGTTCATGGGCTGCTAAAGACCAGAGATTAAGCATTCAGATCAGGAGATAAAGCAGCCCTCAAAACAGTAAGAGCCAATCTGTCATGTGGCATAAAAAATGCAAAACAGTCATATGCTCAAAAAATCAATAATCATTTCACAGACAGCAGAGACTCACGGAGCCTGTGGCAAGCCATCCAGACCACAATTGACTACAAACCCCCGCCACAGGCCTGTGATGATGACACATTCCTCCCAGATGCACTCAACCACTTTTATTCACGGTTTGAAATGCAGAATGACACCTGCGCAAAAACTGCCCACACCTCCCAACGATCAGGCGCTCTTTCTGTCTCCAGCCAACGTAAGGAAGACCCTATCCAGGATAAATCCACGCAAGGCTGTGGGTCCTGACAACATAACTGGCCGTGTACTGAAAGACTGTGCTGAACAGCGGACAGATGTCCTAACGGATATCTTCAACACCTCGCTGAGCCAGGCAGTCATCCCCACATGTCTCAAATCCACAACAATCATACCGGTACCAAAGAAATCGCCTGTGTCCTGTCTGAATGACTATAGTCCCATAGCACTGACTCCAATCATAATGAAGTGCTTTGAGAGGCCAGTCATGCACAACATCAAAACCAGCCTCCCCAACACACTCGATCCGCTCCAGTTTGCATACCACCCAAACCGCTCTACGGATGATGCAATTTCCCCCACCCTCCACCTGACTCTTACCCACCTAGAAAATAAAGACTCCTATGTTAGAATGCTGTCCATCAACTTCAGCTCAGCATTCAACACAATAATCTCACAACAGCTCATTAATAAATTAAACCTGCTGGGCCTCAACAATTCCCTCTGTAATTGGATCCTGGACTTTCTAACCGGAAGACCTCAGTCAGTTCGTGTCGGCCACAACATCTCCAGCACTACCACACTGAGCACAGGTGCTCCACAAGGCTGTGTGCTCAGCCCGCAGCTCTTCACGCTGCTGACCCACGACTGCACTGCCAAGTTCAGCTCCAACCACATCATTAAGTTTGCAGATGACACATCAGTGGTAGGTCTCATCAGCAAAAACAATGAAATGCACTGCAGAGAGGAAGTGGCACAGCTGGCTGAATGGTGTGGTGCAAACAACCTGTCCCTCAATGAGAGTAAGACTAAGGAGGTTGTGATGGACTTCAGGTGAAACTCTAGTGACTACCCCCCCACTGACCATCGACAGCTCGACTGTGGAGAGAGTCAGCAGCACCAAATTACTGGGGGTGCACATCACAGAGGACCTCACCTGGACCACCAACACTACATCAATCTCCAAGAAGGCACAACAGCGCCTACACTTTCTCTGCTGCCTGAAAAGAGCAAGTCTCCCTCCACCCATCCTCACCACCTTCTACAGGGAACCATTGAGAGCGTGCTGACCAGCTGCATCACTGGTACGGGAACTGTAGTGCAGCAGACCGCAAGACCCTCCAGCGGACAGTAAACACAGGTGCAAAAATCATCGGTGCCCCGCTCCCCTCCATCCTGGACATTTTCCTTGCACGATGCTCCAGCAAAGCCAATAGTATTGTGAAGGACCCCACCCATCCTTCCCACAGTCTCTTCCAGCTCCTACAATCAGGAAGACGGTACCGTAGCATCAGAGCCCGCTCTGCCAGACTGCTCAACATCTTTTCCCCCCAGGCTGTGAGAGCCCTGAACTCAACTCACCCTGCCCTTCTCTGAAACCCCATACAAACCCCTACCTCCTGAAACATGGACCATCGCACCCCCCAACCTTACCACATCACGGAAAAAACTCTGAAACTTTTTTGTGCAATTCGAAGTGTGCTACACACAGGTGAGTGCGCCTGTACAAACCCACCTGTAGTAACACACTCTCCTCTATTCGCACTAGACACTTTCACACATTACTATGTTTACATAATCCCACAAAAGACTCAACAGTATATGTATGTTTACATGCCCATGCACTACAAATCACCTTACACCGTTCACCAGCCAGCTGCTTGACTTACGATGTTTCTCTCTGCACATGTACAGTATTCATTTGAAGCATTTGTACAGTTTGTATTTTTTTGTCTATGTATAGGGTAACATTTATATATAGTATATTTATAGTAAAAATGTCAGTAGGTTAGTTGTGTATAGGTTTATAGTGTTCATTTTTACTTTATTGTTGAATGTCTGTATTTATGTAGCACCGTGGTCCTGTGAGGCACGACGTTTCAATCCACTGTATGTCCACACATGTAGCGGAATGACAATAAAGCTCAACTTGACTTGACTTTAACTACTAGATCTTAGTGCTGCATTTGACAAATGTCGATTATAACATACTTCTAGAGCATTGGTCTCAAACTCAATTCCTGGAGGGCCACAGCTCTGCAAAGTTTAGCTCCAACCCTAATCAAACACACCTAATCCAGCTAATCAAGGTCTTCAGGATTACTAGAAACTTCCAAGCAGGTGTGATTTGGAGCTGGTTGGAGCTAAACTGTGCAGAGCTGTGGCCCTCCAGGAATTGAGTTTGAGACCACTGTTCTAGAGAGACTGGGTCAGGCTTTCTGGGATGGTACTCAAATGGTTCAGGTCATTATGTGAGTATAGGAGAGCATAAGTCTCAGTGGACCTCCATGACATGCGGCTCAATTCTTGTTTAGCCTGTATATGCTCCCTCTAAATCAAACGATGAAATTAACAGTTAACATTGATGAAATTAACAGTTGGATGTGCCAGAAGTTTTTTCAGTTAAACAAGGAGAAACTGAATTCATTGCATTTGGAAACAAAGATGAAGTTCTCAAGGTGATTGCATACCTTGACTCTTGAGGACAAACAACACAAAATCAAGTCAAAAATTTTGGGGTGATTCTGGAGACAGACCTTAATTTTATTAGTCATATCAAAGCAGTAACTAAAGTTTGCAGTCAGGATTTGGAGAAACTTGTGCATGCCTTTATCACAAGCAGGGTGGATTATTGTAATGGTCTCCTTCCAAAGAAGTGCATTAGACAGCTGCAGCTCATCCAGAACGCTGCTGTCAGGATTCTGACTAGAACCAGAACATCTGAGCATATCACACCAGTCCTCAGGTCCTTACACTGACTTCCAGTTACATTTAGGATTGATTTTAAAGTACTTTTACTCGTTTAAAAATCACTCAATGGCCTAGGACCTAAATACATTGCAGATATGCTCAATGAATATAAACCTAACAGACCACTCAGACCGTTAGGATCGAATCAGTTAGAAATACCAAGGGTTTACACAAAACAAGGGGAGTCCACTTTGAGCTATTATGCCACCCGCAGTTGGAATCAGCTTCCAGAAGAGATCAGATGTGCTAAAACATTAGCCACATTTAAATCCAGACTCAAGATAGCAAATTAGCTGTGCATTTGTTTAATGAGCACTGTGCTATGTCTGAACTGACTGCACTATGTATAATAATTTTCTACTCTTAGAGGTGCAGTGTGTAGATTTTGGCGGCATCTAGGGGTTAAGGTTGCGACTTGCAACCAATGGCTCAGTCCCACGCTCACCCCTCCCTTTAGAGAAGCTACGGTGGCCGATACAGGGCTAAGATACCGTCGTCTGAGACCGCAGAGAGCAATGAGGTTTCTTTACAAAGGTAAATTAAGGAATTATATTTACTTAATTATTCAATAAACCGATGTCATTGCGAATATTACTGTTAGTTGTTCATTTTGTCCGTGTTTTTACGCAAGAAAAACAGTGACGAAACGCACTCTGTAGAGCAGTTTATCCGTTTAGGGCTACTGTAGAAACATGGTGACGACTTCCATGTATGGGGACCCGCGGTGTATGTGGATATAAATTGCTCATTCTAAGGCAATAAAAACATAACGGTTCATTATGTAAGGTCTTTATACTGCTCTGAAAACGTAGTTATGTATATTATAGAGGTTGACCGATGTATCGGTTTTGCCGATTAATCGGCACCGATAGTTGATTCCCGGAACTATCGGTTATTGGCAAAAATCCACTCCGATAGTCCGACCCAAAAGTTTAACGTCATTAACTCCAGCTGGTCGCATTCGTTAGCCAGCGAAGTTGCAAATTTAAAGGCTGTGAATATTAGGTATGCAGCGATTAACCAGTTTTACTATTAACCGCGCTTTAAAACGTCATGGTTAATTAATTACGATTACGATTTTCTCAGGTCATATGTAAAATCAGATGAATAAATTTTATTAAAATGAATAAATGGATGACAGTTGATTACAATAATAGTTCAGTTTATTCCCCTCATTAGAACAGTGTCCTCTGTGGGATAAATTCATTTTAGTAATGTTAATAATAATTATTAATATGAATAATACTTAATTAACATTTACATAGAGGCAAGGAGACAACAATTATTGCCCTAGAAAAACTCCTTGATCCCAGATACAAGGCCCATGCCTGTGCGTCTGAAGAAACACTTGAGAAAGGAAAGTGGTGCCACAGTTGTGTCTCACTGGATGTACAGCTTTGAGACTGAGTTTGAGTGCTATTTGTCAGAGCCTGTCATTGAAAGAAGTGACATGCCTCTGCAGTGGTGGCAGAAAAATGAAACAAGATTTAAAACACTTGCACATCTAGCAAATAAATTCCTGTGCCCCCCACCATCCACTGTGCCTAGTGAAAGGGTGTTCAGTGAAGTAGGCATGCTTTATGAAGCCAGGAGGAGCCGACTCACTGGACACCATGCACACCAGCTCTGCTTTCGCCATTATAATTTGAGGCTTCTTAACTTTGAATATTAAAATAGAACTAGAACTAGAAATGGACCATGTTACACTTGAATCTCTTGCAGTTCTTTAACAGGACTAGTTACGTTTCTCCTGTTTCACAAGTTAAAATTAGTTGTTATTTGGAGTGCCTTTTTTATTCATTTTGGATGTTACTTTTTGTTTCAATTTGAATGCATGTCTTTAATTTACCTCAATATTTCTTAATATAATCATATTTATTTAATAGAGCACATTTTCATGATTCAGTTATGTCCTTATTTTTTATCCAGTATCCATTTTAAAAACTATCGGTTAATTAATCGGTTATCGGCAAGTATGGTCAAACCTAGCTATCGGTATCGGTAAAATTCAATATCGGTCGACCTCTAGTATATTATATTGCATTTCAGTCTATAGAGCATCCTAATTATTACACAGTGCACCTTTAACTTTTTTAAATTAATTTTAAATATATTTTTATAGTATAATTTTTGTTTAATCTCTTGTTTTTATTATTGTGAATGACTATTTCACTTCCTTTTATGTAAAGCACTTTGAATTACCACGGTGTATGAAATGTGCTATATAAATAAACTTATATTGGATCTGACATTAATGCCACAACACACAAGTGTGAGTAACTGTTCTCTATCATAGGTAACTCACGCTGCGTTGACGCTTTGGGAACGCCTTCTGCGTGACCAATGTCTGAAGCCTCTATAGAATCACGCCAATTCATTGGCTGGTGGCGCGACGCCGTCTCTGACGCAATGACGTCGTCAGCTCATACTGGCGAACGCGCCATCCACTCCTCAGATTTCTCTGCCTTCACGAAGCGGTCACATTGCCCTTCGTTGTTGCGATTTTCTGGCCCAATAACTGCATATTTCGGACGCGATTCATCCATTTGCACCTCGGCAACTGCCTACAGTGGAGTCATCCATTTTCCCCGTCGCGCTCCGGAGGCTCCGCGTGAATCCGCCTCTCGTGAATCCGCGACCCGGGGTTCGGATGTTGAGCTCGAGGAGACGGAGAGTGAGCAGACAGGCCTCGCCTTTTCTCTCCCTCCCTCACCGGAGCATGTGCGCGCGAATTCACCGGTTGAATTCGTGCAGGGTTATCTGTTTCCTAGCCCGAGGGCGCGTGACCGTTTTCCTTCGGGCTAGATGATATATTGCTAACTGCAGCCCCCGACTCCGAGGATTTCGGGCCTACTTTAGCAGATGCGCTACCGCTTAGCGGTCAGGAGGCGCGGCCTTCACCGGCCTATTCGGAGCTCGTGGACGTGCTTTCGCGCGCCACTGAGAAGCTCGCGCTGGATTGGCCCGACGAGCCCCGCGAGTCTCGCTCTTCGAAACTCGACGAGCGGTTTCTTAGTGGTGCAAATTCCAAGCCTGAGCGCAGGAAGCTGCCGTTTTTCAGTGATCTGCATCAGGAGATCTCCAGATCCTGGAAACAGCCGTTTTTCTTCCCGCCTTACTAACGCGGCGGCAGCTGACTTCACCGACCTCGTGGGTTCTGTGGAGCAGGGCTATACTGCCATGGCGGTGGTAGAGGACACTTTGGCCTCCCATCTTTCGCCCTCTTTGGCGCCTTCGTGGAAGTCCCGCCCCCTCCTTCCGTCTAAGCCGTGTAGGACTACTTCCGCTCTTATTGGGAAGTCCTACATTGCGGCCGGTCAGGCAGGTATGGCCCTCCATACGATGGCCATCCTTCAGGCCTACCAGGCGGACGTCCTCAAGGAAATGGACGAGGGGACTGGTCTGACTCCGGAGGCTGTAAAAGAGCTGCGCAGAGCCACTGACTTAGCTCTCAGAGCCACTAAACACACCGCACGCGCCGTGGGGCGCTCTATGGCGGGTTCGGTGGCCGCAGAGCGCCATTTGTGGCTAAACCTCACAGTCTGGGCTGTTCAGGGAAGCGGTTAGCTCGGTAGTGGAAAATTCTCTCCGCCAAGACGCAATCGGCTGCTCTCAAGCAGTTCATGCCAAGGAGATCAAGGGACTATTCCACTCCCTCCTCCTCCGTGTCTAGAGAGCAATCGCTCCCCAGAAAGGAGCCTTCTGGCGGCGGTGGAGCCCAGGCCACGCACCCTCCCCCAGCTACGGTTTGGGAGCCCGTGGCCGGTCTTTTCCCCACCAACACCCACGCAAATGGGTTAACCTGAAGCGGTCCAACAGGCCTGCCGCTTCGGCTAATCCGGGTCGTTCCTGACCTTCGGGTCGGAATGAGGAGAGCCGCTTCACCGTTACGAGGCGAGGTCAGACCGCAGAAGCGTTTCTGCCCGCCCCGAACGCGCTCTCCTCACTCAAATCTGTCACAACCACCCATCGAGGCTTGGTGTGCAGAACGAGTTCACCCTCATTTTTCATCGGTCTGGCAGTTGGGGGGCACATTCGTCTTTCCCCCTCTTCAGTCCGTCCTTTCGCCGCCAGCGGGCCGCGTGTTAGGGGACACAGCCGGTTCTCCCCTGCAGTGTACGGACCCCGTGCCGGCCACCTGTCAGTCCAGCACTTCACTCTCCATCAACCCGGACAAGGACGCTGAGGGCTCTCCTTCGTGGCGGAGGGTGCCGCTGCTTCCAGGCCTTCTCGACACCCCATCTATACCAGGGGTATCGCTTTGGGTTCTCTGCACGATTCGGTCCGGCTACACACTTCAGTTTGGGAAAATCCCCCCCGCTTCGACGGGGTTCAACTGACGGTAGTAAACAGCGCCTCCAAGGCTTCTGTTCTACAGCTAGAGCTTTCCTCCCTCCTACAGAAAGGAGCGATAGAGGAAATACCGCAGTCGGACATCAAACGAGGGTTCTTCAGCCGCTACTTCCTCGTTCCAAAAAGGGACGGCGGCCTGAGGCCCATTCTGGACTTACGGCGTTTGAATTTTTTCCTTTACAAAGGGAAGTTCAAGATGCTGACGATGAAGGGCATCATGTCTCAGGTCCAAAAAGGAGACTGGTTTGTCACTATCGTGTTGAGAACGTTTACGAAGTGCATGGATGCTGCACTGGCCCCTTTGAGGCTCCAGGGCATTCTTGTACTGAACTATCTGGACGACTGGCTCATTCTGGCTCACTCCAGGGAGCTAGTAAGTCGTCACAGGGATACCGTTCTCCGCCACATCCATTCTCTTGGCCTCAGGATGAACGCCAAGAAGAGTGTGCTCCTCCCATCTCAGCAAACCGTGTTTCTAGGGGTTCGTTTGGATTCCGTTCAGATGCAGGCCCGTTTGGCTCCTGCCCGGATACCCGATTTTACAGCATGTCTGGCCCGCTTCAAGCTAGACCATCATTCTCTGTAGGTACCTGCCGCAGGCTGTTAGGCCTCATGGCAGCTGCCTCCCCTGTGTTGCCCCTAGGGTTGCTTCACATGAGGCCGTTCCTCTGGTGGATGAAGGAGCTGAGGTTACGCCCCACTGTACCTGCCACTCGCCTTATCAGGGTGTCGTGCAGTTGCCTTCGACCCCTTTTACTATGGCGAGACCCCGCTTTTCTCCAGAGCGGGGTGAAAATGGGTGCGATTCACCGTCGCCATATGATTACAACGGACGCATCTATGACAGGCTGGGGTGCGGTCTTCGAGGGAAGACCGGCGAGCGAGGAATGGACGGAAGAGTTCCTCTCTTGGCATATAAACTGCCTGGAACTCAGGGCTGTCTTCCTGGCTTTGATGTATTTTCTCCCCGTTCTCGGGAGGTATCATATCATAGTCAGAACGGACAATATGGCGGTTGTGTCCCACATAAACCGTCAGGGAGGTTCACGGTCGCGCACCCTAGACAGGCTTGCACGCCGTCTTCTCCTTTGGTCCCAGGACAAGTTCCTTTCATTGAGGGCGGTTCACGTTCCGGGAGTACTGAACCTTGCGGCCGACTTTCTGTCCAGACAGAAGCTCAGGCCGGGGGAATGGAGGTTGAACCGTCAGACGGTATCCCAGATCTGGGATCTGTTTGGCAAAGCGGAGGTGGACCTCTTTGCTTCTCAAGAGTCATCCCAGTGCCCGCTCTGGTTCTCCCTGAGTTTCCCGACGTCTCTGGGCATAGATGCATTCGCCCACCCGTGGCCGAATGTCATGCTGTACGCGTTTCCGCCAATAAAGCTGATTCCGGCAGTACTATGCAGAGTAAAGGTGAGCAGTGCCCGTCTCCTTCTCATAGCCCCATTCTGGCCCTCCCAGACGTGGTTCTCGGAGTTAACTCCCCTCTTGTATCGGTCTCCGTGGGAGATTCCGATCAGGCGGGACTTGTTGTCCCAGCTTCAGGGCAAGATCTGGCATCCTCAACCAGAGCTCTGGAAGTTGTGGGCATGGCCCATACAGGGCCAAGGGAAGCTGTACTCTTCCAAGTGGGGCGTCTTTGAATCCTGGTGTTTGGCTCGTGCGATTGACCCAGTTAACTGCCCTGTTGGTCCAGTGCTGGAATTTTTGCAAGAGAGGCTGACAGCGGGGGCAGCTGCTACCACCCTTAGGGTTTACGTAGCGGCCATTGCAGCTCGGAGAGAGCTGGATGAGATCCCCCAGGGGAGACATCGGATGGTCTCCGCCTTTATGCGTGGGGTCAGACGGCTTAGGCCGGTTCGCCCCACGGCAGTTCCTTCTTAGGACTTGTCAGTCATCCTCGAAGGTCTAGTGACGGCCCCTTTTGAGCCCTTGGAGTCAGCTTCGGATCGGACACTGACTCTTAAGGTGACTCTTTTGTTGGCGCTTACGTCACTAAAAAGAGTTGGAGATTTGCAGGCCTTCTCTGTTAGTGAGACGTGTATGGACTTTGCCCCGGGTCTAGTCAAAGTGACCCTGCGGCCGAGGCCGGGTTACATTCCCAAGGTCTTGTCCACATCGTTTCGATCTCAGGTGGTCACGCTTCACTCTTTCCATCCTCCTCCCTTTGCCTCAAGTGAGGACGAGAGACTCCACATGCTCTGCCCGGTTAGGGCATTGAAGCTGTATGTGGATCGCTCCAAGGATTGGAGAAAATCCCCCCAGTTGTTGGTCTGTTTTGGTGCTGGCCGCCGCGGGCTTGCCACATCGAAACAGAGAATTTCTCACTGGGTGAGAGACGCCATTTCGCTGGCTTATGAGGCGCGGAACCTCCCTTCACCTCTTAGTCTCCGGGCGCATTCTACTAGGGGCGTAGCCTCCTCTCAAGCTCTTTTTAGAGGGGTACCCCTAGAGGATATTTGTGTTGCGGCAGGATGGTCCTCTCCGCACACCTTTGTCAAGTTCTACAACCTTGACGTTGATACGGCTCCAGGTTCTCAGATCTTGTCTGTTTGAACCGACCGTAGGTTGTTGGTTCATTATTGGACCAGATAGGCAGCGTTTTTCAGCTTGGCGTGTTTGGTATATCGTTCCCAAAGCGTCAACGCAGCGTTGAGTTACCTATGATAGAGAACGTCTCGGGTTACTCGCGTAACCCTTGTTCTCTGAATAGGGAACGAGACGCTGCGTATGCTGCCAAGCTCCTCACGCTGCCGACAGGGTTCTTTTCGGCAGAGAAATCTGAGGAGTGGATGGCGCGTTCGCCAGTATGAGCTGACGACGTCATTGCGTCAGAGACGGCGTCGCGCCACCAGCCAATGAATTGGCGTGATTCTATAGAGGCTTCAGACATTGGTCACGCAGAAGGCGTTCCCAAAGCGTCAACGCAGCGTCTCGTTCCCTATTCAGAGAACAAGGGTTACGCGAGTAACCCGAGACGTTTTCATTACGTGGTCACTATTGCTTTGTCTGTTAAACAGATCGTTTGATATGTATTGAGTATTTAAGCGTTTTTTGACCTAAATCACAATGTCCATCTATGAGGAATGTAAGCTGTCAAACACACAACTATTAGTCAATCACAACAGTGGCCGTTCACTACCGAGTCTACAATCCTCCACGCCTACTCAAACAGATTCTGATGAGGAGGTTAAAAACAGGACAGAAACAGCCTATTACTTCTAAATTCTGATGTTCTTGATAACATTGTAACTGGACCTCAGAGAACAGTACAGAATTAAAAAAGTCAGTTCATGACCCCTTTAAGATGATCTTCGTCTGACGAGGTGCTGTTAACCATGTGTGAAAGTATTCAGTGTTTCACGTACCTTGACGTCATATCCATAGGTCTCTCTGATGTCCTCGTCTGAGTCCGTCTCTTCGTCGTTGTAGTCCATGGAGGGCCGTGGCGACGTGGCCCTGCTGAAGCCGGCCTGCTGAAAGGTCTGGATGTGCCCCTGAAAGTGAACTCAAGTTAGTCTCGGAGCGCTCTTATTGGATCAGATGCGAGTATTTGAAGTGACGTGCCTGCAGGTCGGGGTTGGCGGCGGCCTTCTGCAGCTCGGCGTTGATGATCTTCTTGGTCTTCTCCCGGGCGGCGAGCTCCACCATGCGCTGGCTGAGCACTGAGAGCTTGGCCAGGGCGGAAGAGAGCTCGTTGGTGGCCAGGGCCTGTCGAGCGCGGTCTTGCCAGCCCATGGCTCTCTCGGTCAGACACTGCAGCGCCTCTCCCTCGGGCAGCCGCACCGCCAGCTTCTGCAGAGACACCAGCAGGGACAGGATGGTCTCCAGACGCGGCCGCCGCGAGCGCTGGCATAGCGGGCACAGGAACTTGCACTCCTTGCTGCCGGACACCAGCTTCTTCTGCGAGCCGGCTTTGGGTACGGGCACACAGGCGCCGTGGAACCAGTCCCGGCACAGCTCGCACTGCAGCATGAAGCCGCTGGCCGTCCTACGGCACAGGCAGAACTTCACCTCCTCGATGTGCTCCACCAGGGCCATCTTGGCCAGGTTGGCGGCACGTAGCGAGTGGATGGCCACCAGCTCCTGCTGCTCTCTGGCTTTGAAGGCGGCCACCACGGCCGCGGGGTCACGTGTGTCTTCCAGGTCGCTCAGAGCGTCCAGCTCCAGGCCGTGCTCCTTCTCCAGCAGCTCTTTCACACGCTTGCGCTTGCTCTTGCTGGTGCCGTACACGCCGATGTCCACGCGCGGACTGAGCACCTGGAGAGATCGACCACAGGTGAGTAAAGATGAACATCACAGGGTCACTCAGCAGCTGACCTCACCCACCAGCAGGTATTTGTTTTTAACATAAACACATGTCATTTTGATCTACTTCTCAGAAAACAAGACTTCCTTTCTTAAGACAAAGGCTTTATTTGCTTCTTGATTTAAGAACATTTAGCTATTTGTACTGGAAAATGAGACTAAATACGGAGGAAAACATCATGTTTAACAGGGATGCACCAAATGTTCAGCAACCAACATTTTTTTGGACGGAAATAGCAAAAAAAAGAGAAAAAGACCAAATAAATTGTACTGATCTGTACCATGTCAACAGTGTGAAAGCATTTAAAACTGTCCGAGAAAGAACAAAAAAACGTGTTCGGTATTCAGCCCAGTGTGTAATTTTGTTCGCTTCGGCCAATAGTTTTTATTTCGGTGCATACCTATTTAGAAGTACAGAAACCATGTCTTTCATGAAGACATTTCTATGCATAAGAATAATTAACACATAATTTTGTCTTGATTAGCTGGTTCAGGTGTGTTTGATTAGGGTTAGAGCTAAACTATGCAGGACAGAGGGGCCCTGCACTACTAGTGTGTCATCTGCTGTAAGCTGTGCGCCTAGAGCTGCAACAAACCATTATTTTCATAATCAGCGATTATTTCATTGATTTATCTGTAGACTTTGATTGATTGCTCTGCTTTTGCAATTGGATAACATATTGAGTTATACATATTCTGACAAACAAATAAAGGTAATCACTTCAGCTTTTGAAAATCATATGTAACTACAATTATTATACACAAATAAATATATTTGGCACACAAAATGAGATGACAGACAATTAGTAAGTCATATGGATAAACAACAACAAAAGGTAAGAGATTAGATGCCTTATTTTTTAAACCATTTTATTGACAACATAATCTCTCTCAAAATCCCTTGTAGGGTTATGATAATCAAAACAGCCCCGAGCAAGATCCAGCTTTGATCTCTGAAAAATCAATAAGTAATAACTTGATCTAGCTCAGGATTGTTTTGATTATCAAACTATCACTTTAATTAAATCATGTTTTCCCACTAACACAAAGATTGTATCATTAGCTAGCTCCACTGGAGCGCTGCTTTATAACAGAAAATCTAGTTGTAATTCTAACTGAAAGCGACACTGACTCTGGTTTTTTATGTTTAATGTTGTAAAGCTGCTTGATTTGAGGCTATTGTATAAAGTACTGTATAAATAAATGTGACTGGACTTTACTGGAGTCCTGAACAAACATCCACATCACTGTAATCAGATGCTTTCTCACCGCTGTCAGTTTTTGTTGTGTTTATGTCATTACTGAGATGAAAGTGCAGCATATATTTACATATTCATCTAAATACCGCTCTGAAGCGCTGTCTTCTTCACTTGAATAGCATCCAGGAGGGCTGAATTATTGTTTTGCGCTACAGCGCCACACACTGGTCAAACCGCATTACTGCAGGCTCTTACATTAGCTCATATAATGGCGCTTTTCCACTGCGTGGTACGACTCGGTTCGGCACGGCACGGCTCGGTTCGGGTTGGTTTGCGTTTCCACCGCAGTTTAGTCCCGCTTTAGAGTGGGGGGGATTATTCATGTGTTGTTATAGTTGCTCTACTGCGGTGACATCATCGTAAACGCGCCAAAAACAAACCCACAACAAAGGAGCATATTGACGGAATTGTGTTCTTCATTCTCGGCATGTGGATGTTTTTAACAGTAATGGAGAGGACTATGAGAATGCTTGGGATTTAGTGACGCAGTAATGACGATTTTCTCCGGCCGATCAGTGATCAGTAGAGTTTACACATCATGTTTTGGTAACGGTACGGATCGCTTGGAACCTCGGCCAAGGTGGTACTAAAAAAGTACCAGGTACCAGGTACAGTACCCAGTGGAAAACCCCCCAAAAGTGACCCGTACTGAACCGTACCGTGCCGTACCATGCAGTGGAAAAGCGCCATAAGATCAAGCCACTACTCGACAACAAAAATATATTTTTTATTTTATTGTTGATGTTGTTGATAATGTCGACTTATCGTTTCAGGCCTAGTGTGTGAGTTTGTATGCTGTGTGTATTAGGGGTCGACCGATTATCGGCGCCGATATTAAGCATTTTTACGATTATCGATATCGGCCATTTTCAAAACAGATTTGCCGATAATTTTTTTTTTTTATTATTATTATTATGCAAACAAACATACTATTTACAGGTGACATTATTTATTGGTGAATAAATAATACAAGTGAAATTATTTAATGTTTAAATGCACTATTTGGCTCCGATGCAGCCTGTCTGAGCTCAACACTCTGTGGTCTAGAGCAATCTCCGCCCACCGCTCATCTGATATGTAGGGAGTCACGAGTCCGACCAATCAACGCGGAAAACTGAAGGCAGTCTCACACCGAAAGCACTTGCTAACTGGAGCTGCGTCAGTGATCACGCATCAGTTGTCTCTCAAAGGTAAGGCAGCAGCAGACGTTGCTGAAGTTGCAATAAATCACAATCCACTACACTGAAGTTGCAAAACACCTCAATATAACCTATGATGTCCGCGATGCGGAAAATGCGGGCGGAATCGCGGAATGCAGTCATATAATGGAATTTACCGTATAACGCGGAATGTCATGGAATTTGTCGAAGTTTGGATGAATTAATCAAAAGTAGGTCAGTACACTTAAATCGACTCGCGCTATGGACTAGTATCTATAAATATTAAGCCGCAAAAACACTATTTAAATATGAATCCTGCATGTTCTGCATCTCTGTTAATGAATGACACAGACGTGCGGTTTCATTTACTGCACACATACATACTGGAGAGCGTGTGATGCTCGCGGTGTTTTCAGCATCTGCCGTCTCACTAAATGAGGACATAAATACATGAACAACATCCCCAGAACTGCTCGGAGAGTCACTTCATGAGCATTTGGCCGTTTCATTTGAGTAAAACGATCGTCATATCATATATACATAGGCTACAGAAACTTAAAAGGTCCTCATGGCAACCTGTCAAAATATAAGTTCGGTTTAGCCGAATATATTACTGTGGTGCAGTAGAATATACGTAATACAACTACAACAATTATTACAACTTTTGTTGAGAATAATCACACAATACGCTATTTCTTCCATGTTTTAATTTTAATAGTAAACTCATTTGTTTGCCAAAAATAAAGTTTAACTCTCATTTGATTAAAAGATTGGATTGGGACTACTAATTGTTGCCCATTTTATTAGCTTATAAAACTTCAGGGAGCTATTACATTTATTTTCCATTATTTGTTCATTTGTTGCTTGTTGTTTACTTTAAGTTTTACAAAATCTTTACAGAATGCTTCTGGGTGATCCCTGCACTTATGTTATTATTAATATT
This sequence comes from Ptychobarbus kaznakovi, assembly GCA_027422405.1. Lineage (NCBI taxonomy): Eukaryota > Metazoa > Chordata > Actinopteri > Cypriniformes > Cyprinidae > Ptychobarbus > Ptychobarbus kaznakovi. The sequence continues at coordinate 27,503,122 of CM049795.1, read as the reverse complement.
ATTAATATTAACTTTGATTTTGCCACACACACGGCAACGGCAAACATGCTGATTTACTTCCGGTTTGTCGTTGACGCGTGTTCTGAGCTGAATCTCCGCCAAGCCAATTGTTTATCGTCTATTTTCTATCTTAAATTCCGATTTGATACACAATAATTTGTGTTTCTATAACGTGTGAATATATTCCCGATCGCATTCTGCAACGAGAATAATCAGAGCGGCTTGTTATCGCAAGTTTTATTTTGATTTCCCAAGTCCGCTATTAGCTTTAGCCCGTTAGCAAAGCCAGCGCGGGTTCCGCTAACACAGCAAATACCCCTTTTTCACACACGCATACACACATTTAACATTGTTTCACTGTTACTTGCTTAAATGGCAGATTCGTGTCTACCTTTGTGTGCAGGTGAGGACACGTTTGAGCTGCATTCGGCGCAGCTGGAGCTGGAGGCCGTGGAGACACGGATCCGCGAGCTGCTTGGGAAACAGGCCCAGCTGAGGAAACGGATAGCAGCGCTGGAAACATCTCAGGCTGACGCTCATAAGTCCGGGGTAAGTATGCAACGCGCTGCTAACGCTCCCACCACCTCTACTCCGTGTGTTTCTCTGCACAGGCCCCGTGCACCCGGGACGCGATCGTCACAGATGGCCTTCACTCCGGCGCCGGGAAACCACGGACCCTGGGTGCAGCAGCGGAAGACGCGATCCAGGCCCCGGGCGACGACTTCTCCCCCCCCGGTCTTCGACATCTCATCCCGGAACCGCTTCGCCCCTCTCTGCGAGACTGATCGTGACGCTGTGGTCATCGGAGACTCAATCGTCCGGCATGTCCGTGCTACATTAGCTGAAGGTAAAGTGCACACTCATTGTCTCCCTGGTGCTCGTGTTCTTGATGTTTCTGTGCAGATACCCGCGATCCTGAAGGATGACGAGAGCGTTGCAGCTGTTGTGATTCACGCGGGGTCTAACGACACCAGGCTGCGGCAGACGGAGACACTGAAGAGGGACTTCAGGAGCCTGATCGAGACAGTACGCAGCACATCGCCAGCGACGACGATCATCGTGTCAGGACCTCTTCCCACGTATCGACGAGGACACGAACGGTTCAGTAGACTGTTTGCTTTAAATGAATGGTTGTTTTCATGGTGTACAGAGCAGAAAATTCTCTTTGTCAATAATTGGAATCTTTTCTGGGAGCGTCCTAGGCTATTTCGTGCTGATGGCCTGCACCCCAGCAGACTCGGTGCGGAACTCCTGTCGGACAACATCACCAGGACGCTACGCTCTATGTGACTAGTAAGCCAATTCTCCAATAACAGCTATGATGACTTTTGTTCTACCCACTTAAATGATAAAGGTACTTGCAGTGTCCAATCTATACAGACTGTGTCTGTTCCCCGAATATTGAGTTCAAAATATAAATTTAATGCAGGATCTAGAACAAATCTGATCGTGATTAAACCAGAAAAATGCAAAATAAATGAACAAAAACAATTTTTAAAACTTGGGCTCCTAAATATCCGATCACTCACACCGAAAGCAGTTATTGTAAATGAAATAATCACAGATAATAGTTTTGATGTACTCTGTCTGACTGAAACCTGGCTTAAAACAAATGATTATTTTGGTCTAAATGAATCTACTCCACCAAGCTACTGTTATAAGCACGAGCCTCGTCAGACTGGTCGTGGCGGCGGTGTCGCAACAATATATAGTGATATTCTCAATGTTACTCAGAAAACAGGATACAGGTTTAACTCATTCGAAATACTTATGCTCAATGTTAAACTGTCAGATAAGCAAAACAAATCTGTCCTATCTCTTGCTCTGGCTACTGTGTATAGACCGCCAGGGCCATATACAGATTTTCTAAAAGAATTTGCAGATTTCCTCTCAGACCTATTGGTTACTGTCGATAAAGCACTAATTGTTGGAGATTTTAACATTCACGTTGATAATACAAATGATGCATTAGGACTTGCGTTTACTGACCTAATAAACTCTTTTGGTGTCAAGCAAAATGTCACCGGGCCCACGCATCGTTTTAATCATACGCTAGATTTAATAATATCGCATGGAATTGATCTAACTGATATAGATATCATACCTCAAAGTGATGATGTTACTGACCATTTCCTTGTATCATGCATGCTGCATATTACTGATATTAACTATATGGCTCCGCGTTATCGCCCAGGCAGAATTATTATTCCAGCCACTAAAGACAGATTCACAAATAACCTGCCTGATTTATCTCAACTGCTCTGTGTACCCATAAATACAGATGAACTAGACACAATTACTAGCAACATGGGAACTATTTTCTCCAATACGTTAGAAACTGTTGCACCCATCAAATTAAAAAAGGTTAGAGAAAAACGTGCTGCGCCATGGTACAACAGTTATACCCATTCTCTCAAGAAAGAAACTCGTATTCTTGAGCGCAAATGGAGAAAAAGTAACTTGGAAGTCTTTAGAATTGCGTGGAAAAACAGTATGTTCAGCTATAGACAGGCTCTAAAAACTGCAAGAACCGAGTATATCCGCAAACTCATAGATAATCACCAAAACAATCCAAGGTTTTTATTTAGCACAGTGGCTAGATTAACAAATAAACAGATGTCACCCGATCTAAATATTCCCTCACAGTTTAATAGTAATGACTTTATGAATTTCTTTACTGATAAAATAGATAATATCAGAAATACAATAACAAACGTAGATTCTACAGCGTCTAGTACTTCAGCATCATTCATCGCACCCAAAGAAATACTGCAGTGCTTTACAACGATAGGACAGGATGAGCTAAATAAACTTATCACTGCATCTAAACCAACAACATGTTTATTAGATCCTGTACCAACTAAACTATTGAAAGAGTTGTTACCTGTTGCAGAACAACCGCTTCTCAATATTATTAACTCCTCGCTATCTTTAGGTCACGTCCCAAAACCATTTAAGCTGGCAGTTATTAAGCCTCTTATTAAGAAACCAAAATTAGATCCTTGTGAACTGGCAAATTACAGGCCCATTTCAAATCTTCCGTTTATGTCGAAAATATTAGAAAAAGTAGTGTCTGCTCAATTGTGCTCCTTTTTGCAAAAAAATGATATCTATGAAGAATTTCAGTCAGGTTTCAGGCCCCGCCATAGCACAGAAACGGCACTTGTTAAAATTACAAATGACTTGCTTCTTGCGTCAGACAAAGGCTGCATCTCGTTGCTAGTTTTACTTGATCTTAGTGCTGCGTTCGACACTATAGATCATGACATACTGATAGATCGATTACAAAACTATACAGGTGTTCAAGGGCAGGCTCTAAGATGGTTTAGATCCTACCTGTCCGATCGCTACCACTTTGTTTATTTAAACGGGGAGTCATCTCAATTATCACCAGTAAAGTATGGAGTACCACAAGGATCTGTCCTAGGTCCTCTATTATTTTCATTATATATGCTGCCCCTTGGTAATATTATTAGAAAATACGGGATTAGTTTCCATTGCTATGCTGATGACACTCAACTATATATCTCAACAAAACCAGATGAAACTTCTAAACTATCTAAGCTAACAGAGTGTGTTAAAAATATAAAAGATTGGATGACCAGTAATTTTCTCCTATTAAATTCAGATAAGACCGAGATATTACTTATTGGACCTAAAAATAGTACACAGAATCTCTTGGATTACAATTTGCAACTAGACGGATGTAATGTTACTTCCTCTACAGTTAAAAATCTGGGTGTTATATTAGACAGCAACCTATCTTTTGAAAATCATATTTCCAATGTTACAAAAACAGCATTCTTCCATCTTAGAAACATTTCCAAGCTACGGAACATGTTAAGTGTTTCTGATGCAGAAAAGTTAGTTCATGCATTCATGACCTCTAGACTGGACTATTGTAATGCACTGCTAGGTGGTTGTCCTGCATCTTCAATAAACAAGCTACAGATAGTACAAAATGCTGCGGCTAGAGTCCTTACCAGGTCAAGAAAATATGACCATATTACTCCAATTTTACAGTCTCTGCACTGGCTACCTATTAAATTTCGTATCAGTTACAAAATATTATTACTTGCCTATAAAGCCCTAAATGATTTAGCTCCTGCGTACCTAACTAATCTTTTATCACGCTACAATCCAACCCGCTCCCTTAGGTCGCAAAACTCTGGACTCTTGGTAGTACCTAGGATAGCAAAGTCCACAAAAGGAGGTAGAACTTTTTCATATCTGGCTCCTAAACTATGGAATAGCCTTCCTGAAAACGTTCGGGGTTCAGACACACTCTCTCTGTTTAAATCTAGATTAAAGACGCATCTCTTTAGCCAAGCATTCATATAATGCATCTCACAATCTTGTACTGCCAGTCTATCTGAACAAATGCACATTATTATGCTTTAGCTTGGGTTATACTGATAATTTCATCCAGGGTTATTCCTGGATGGAGCCGCTGCTACGCTAATTGTCTTACTGTTTCTATGTTACTGCCACGGGATTAACATCCCGTGGTAGTTAGGAATTACACAAGCTTCAGTCTGGATCCTACCCTTAAACGATAGAGATGACCGAACACCTGAGAAGAGACGATGACAACCCCTCCGAGATGAGCCCCAGAGACAGATCTCCAGTGAGGACCTCGTCACCTAGACATCCATCGGGGAAAGACCCCCGGAACCAGTGGACCACTTACACTCTGACTTTGCTGCAGTTGGAACAAACTACTGATTCGTCTGGCTGGAGGGGAACTGGCCCCCCGACTGAGCCTGGTTTCTCCCAAGGTTTTTTCTCCATTCTGTCACCGATGGAGTTTTCGTTCCTTGCCGCTGTCGCCTCTGGCTTGCTCAGTTGGGGACACTTCATTTCCAGCACAATCATCGACTTGATTGCAGATATTATTTAAACTGAACTAAGCTGGACAATGCCATTACTAAATTCAATAATGAAATGCATTCAGCAGATAATTGAGTGTTAAATCCTGTCATTTTACATTATTGACAAAATTTGCCTATTTTGATATTGTGCAGTGCTTTGTTACAATTTGTATTGTTAAAGGCGCTATATAAATAAAGGTGATTTGATTTGATTTATTACTGTTTATTTAATGTTGTTGTTATTAACAGTTTTCAGAATTAAAGATATGTTTAAAAGCATTTAAAGAACGTTTTTTGTCAGAGCTCTTGTTATTATTAATTTTGGCATTCATTTTAATTTGTACACCAGACACGTATATCGGTTCAAAATATCGGTTATCGGTCTACTTGATCTGTAATAATCGGTATCGGCCCTGAAAAATACATATCGGTCGACCCCTAGTGTGTATCTGTGGTAATGTGTGTGTTTATTTGTGTCACCTGCAGCAGGGTGTAGGTGGAGTTCTTCTTCAGGAAGGTGCGGGCGGTTCAAGTAGTGTGTGTGTGTGTGTGTGAGTAAGTGTGTGTGTGTGTGTGTCTGTCTCTCACCTGCAGCAGGGTGTAGGTGGAGTTCTTCTTCAGGAAGGTGCGGGCGGTTCAAGTAGAGGTGTGTGTGTGTGTGTGTGTGTGTGTGTGTGTCCGTCTCTCACCTGCAGCAGGGTGTAGGTTGAGTTCTTCTTCAGGAAGGTGCGGCCGGTTCTCTCCCTCCAGGCTCTGGCAGAAGACACCTGTGACTCCACCTGCGGCAGAGCCTCTAATCTGACGGAGATGGAGCGTCCTCTGGCTAACAGACCCTCCAGCTGCTCCAGGTAGGAGTAGGTTCTGCCGTTCTGCTCGTAAAGAGATTGAGGCATGGGTCACATGAAGTGCTACAATAAAGCTGAATCAACACTGATGAGACGGTCACAATGACAATCTCTTCCACAGCATTCATACCCTTGACCTGATTAGAAACATCTCTGAACTAGCATGCGCTGTTCAAGCATCATCTCAAAGAGTCACATGACCCCCAATGCATGCATGTCTTGTGTCTACTCTAATGCAGAATCTCTGGCGATATTCAGGAGACTGCTGTCAAGCACTGTTCTTAGGTCACACCATTGCTTGATTTCTTGTGTTTACTGCCTATAGCAGTTTGTCGTATTCCTCATTCGTAGGCAAAATTAATAAATATAAACAGACGTGTTTAGGCATGACCCTGTGAAGCACACGGTCACCTGAATGGCCTGCACTCGGGCCATCCACTCCTTGGCTTTGTGCAGGGCGTCTCTGAGGGCCAAAACATTGGGCAGGTACGCTGGGATATTCTTGGCCTCCATCACGATGCTCTCCAGCGTCAGCAGACTGTGACGAGGCCTTCAGAGAGATGACAGAATTACACCACAACACAAGACTGCTATATAGTGACCCTGGAGCAGCCATAAGTAGCACAGGTATATTTGTAGCGATAGCCAACAATACACTGTATTGGTCAAAATGATACATTTATATTTTATGCCAAAAATCATGAGAATGTTCCATGAGGATATTTAGAACCGTAAATATATTAAAACTTAATTTTTGATTAGTAATATGCATTGCTAAGAACTTCATTTGAGCCAATTTTCTCAATATTCAGATTTTTTCAAATATTGTCCTATCAGAGCACAGATGAATGGAGAGCTGGTATGTTCAGTATTCAGCTTGAGAAAGTTAGGCGAAAACCATGATTTAATCTCTTTTAAGCAATCCAAAAGAGAGGAAGAAAGAAAGGTATAATTTGGCTTAGAAGACAAATAGAGCTGGGTGTCGTCAGCATTGACGACTGAATGAAAACTGATGCCATATTTCTTAAAAATGTAACCAAGGGGTAGTAAATAAATAATAAATAAAACAGGGCCCAAAACAGAGCCTTGAGGAACACCAGCAGTAACAGAATGGAGAGCTGGTTTGTTCAGCTCTCAGATGTTAATGACGGCGGTGTAGGTCTCAGTAGGACTGGGTTTGAGGGTCACCTGGCCTGCAGGCAGGCTCGCGCCCGCTCCTCCCAGTGTTCGGACAGCGTCAGCAGCTCCTGCAGCTCGGCCATGGCCTTCTCCAGGGCGTGATGGGGCGGCAGGCCCACGCCGGAGTCGATCAGCCGCTTCATCAGCTCCAGTGTGAGGCGCTGGGGCTCGGCCAGTGTTAGGCGCACCTCGTCCAGCCAGCGTGCCTGCTGTAGCTCCTGTTTGAGCCGGGGCAGCTCCGGCAGCTCCAGCTCCAGCCCCGAGCCCAGCTCCAGCAGCGCCTGCAGCTTCCCGGAGTCCGGCGTGCTGTCGGCCAGCGCCGCCTGTGCCTGATCGTGGAAATGCTGCACGCTCTCCAGCAGCTCCTGCGGTGCAGAGAACAACATCAGAGCCGATATCAGACCTCACACACACACCAGAGCCGATATCAGACCTTAAACACACCAGAGCCGATATCAGACCGTAAACACACCAGAGCCGATATCAGACCTTAAACACACCAGAGCCGATATCAGACCTTAAACACACCAGAGCCGATATAAGACCTCACACACACAGTATAGCCGATATAAGACATAAGACCTCACACACACAGTATAGCCGATATCGGACCTCACACACACACTATAGCCGATATCACACACACACACACACACACACACACACACACACACACACACACACACACACACACACACACACACACACACACACACACACACACACACACACACACACACACACACACACACACACACACACACACACACACACACACACACACACGAGAGCCGATATCAGACCTCACACACACACCAGAGCCGATATCAGACCTCTCACACACACCAGAGCCGATATCAGACCTCACACACACACCACACACCAGAGCCGATATCAGACCTCACACACACACCACACACCAGAGCCGATATCAGACCTCATACACACACCAGAGCCGATATCAGACCTCACACATACACACTAGAGGTCGACCGATGTATCGGTTTTGCCGATTAATCGGCACCGATAGTTGATTCCCGGAACTATCGGTTATCGGCAAAAATCCGCTCCGATAGTTTTTCCAGATTACATCCGCTGCCGGAATGGCTGTGAATGGTCCTTTATCATTATACAGCGCGAGAGCCAACATATCTATGGCGAGAGTGGCCTCTAGAGGCGAAAATCAATGAAAACACGTGCATTTATTTTGACACGTGATACTGCGCGCTGCACGGAGATCACACGCTGTCTGGAGAGAGCGCAGTGCTGCTGACATTTCAGATGCACGTTTAAAACACAGTCAGCGAAAAGGTATG
>CM049795.1:27482411-27489911 GCA_027422405.1 Ptychobarbus kaznakovi | reverse complement strand
CAGACGGAATCTGGTCACAAAAACTGAATTTACTGTATAACGCAGAATGTCACGGAATTTGTCAAAGTTTCAATGAATTAATCAAAAGTAGGTCAGTACACTTAAATCAAATCGAGATATGGACTAGTATAGGTAAATATTTCTAAGAGAGCCAATATTCAATAAAACAGCATTTTCTGTTATTTTTGGCCACGTTGTTGGAGCAAGTTCCTGTTTATGTCTGACCCTGATCTCCAGATGTTTTGGACAGCGTTGCTGGAGGTTTCTCTCTCTCACCGTCTCCTTCACGGCTGCTCTCAGCCAGCTCTCCGCCTCGATCATCTCGCTCAGCTCTCGCACCACGGCCGCCGCCAGCTCCACGTCCAGACTCTCCGGATCAGCCGCCATCTTACACACCAGCTCCTCGTGGGAGAAGACGCAGTAGCGCTGCAGACGCCGGTAGTGTGCCACACACTGCCTGCCGAGGGGCAGCTGCAAACACACATACACGTCACACACACACACAGAGCTGAAGACTCGCAGTGGCTCAGAGGACATACCCAGTCTGCGGTGCAGAAGTTGACGGCCTCAGCAAAGTTGTAGCCTTGATTGAAGCCGCTGTGATAGGCTCTCGGGAAGGTGATGACAAACTCTCCCGCGCACTGATTGGTCCGGTACACCTGTATGATAACGAGACTGGTCAGAGCCCCCTAACAGTCGACAAACCGTTAGTCGGCCAAAATTGTGGCGAAGTCACACAGATCGTTAATGGCAGGTAATACAGTACATACGCAAATATGGCTTTTCATCTGAAAAGATGCAAGTATTAGCAACTTTACACGGCCGCTCAATCTAGAGAAGTGTGCGCTGTTCAGTGTCTGTGCGCTCGCTGCAGGACAGATGGAGGCGCCGCTCACTTAAAAAACTACCTCATTTCTTGCTCACGCAGATAAAACACGTCTTTCGAATCTGTAAAGACTCTACGTTTGTGTGGGCACTCGCGGCAACAACACAACATTGTGCTTTTGTAAAATAATGAAAGCTTTCCGTGTGGACTTGAGCGCGAAACTCTGTGTATACTTGCCTCACAGACATTAAATCTGCTTCAAAATCTGCTTTCAAAGGAACCAATTCAAATGAAAAACAATATTCTCAGATTATGGGATTATTAAGGATTAAAGGGCCTATGGTACCGGGACGCCGTGCTCCATGAGGACGTTGGGGTTCATCAGCGTGACCAGCTGATGCAGGAGGTCCGGCTGAGAGTCGAAGAGCTCCGGAGCCTCTTTCTTCATGACGGCCTCCAGCTGCTCGGCGGCGTGAGCAGGAACACCGTACCAGGTCTTGGGCTCGCCCCTGCTCAACACACACACACATTAGGACTGCAACAAACAATTGTTTAGATCATAGAACGATTAATCGTCAGCTTTTATAGTTAGTGAATATATTGAGTTACACTTACACTAACTAATAAATAAAATGACATTGCATTACATATGCATTTAAATAAGATATTATGTCTTGTTTTCTGATTAAAAAGCATTAAATATTAGTTTTTGCTTAAAACAAGCAAAATTATCTGCCAGTGGGGTCAGAAATATAATCTTAATTCAAAAGCTAAACGAGATAATTTTTCTTGCCCCACTGGCAGATAATTTTGCTTGTTTTAAGCAGAAACTAACAAAAAGTTTGATATTTTTTATATGTAAATGCATCCTGATTCAATAATTTTTTTATATTTACAAGAGAAAACAAGACAAAAATACTAAGAAAATAATTATGTTGTAGTGAAACTATCACTTTGATGTAACAATGATTTTTATAATCTATTTATTATTTTTTGCATTCACTTATAAAAATATTGTATTAGTTTGCTCTACAATGGAGAGCTGCTTTATAACAAAAAATCAAGTTTCTAACTGAAATCTGTTTTTCGTGTGTAATGCTGTAAAGCTGATTGCTTTAAATCTATCTCTTGTATAAAGCGCTGTATAAATAAATGTGCTCTTGCAAACATATCCCCATCGCTGTGATCAGATGCTTTCTTAACTGCAGCTTTCTCACCATTAGTGTGTGTTTATTTTGCATTGCATACACAGCAGCGTTTACACTCCGTGTGTGTCGTCTTCTCCTGAGTTGCATCTGGGAGGGCTGGATTACAGTCTACAGCGCCACACTGGTCAAACCGCGTAATTGCAGTGGATGTAGTGGATAATGTGGACTAATGGCTTCAGCCCTAGCATGCTCTCCAGTGCAGGACTCACCAGTGCAGGTAGTTGATGGAGTAGCTCCAGTGGTCCTCGATGTGCCAGCAGAAGGACGAGAAGCACATGCCCACGTAGAGCCAGGGCAGCTTCATGCCGCTGATGTCCCCACTGATGTGCGTCAGCACCGACTGCTCCAGCACCGGCATGTTGTTCAAGTTCCAGCCCGAGCTCGCATACTCCTGTGCACACCACACCACCACAGAACAAGGAGGCCCGTGATACGACGAGTTAAAGGGGTGGTTGACTGGTTGTTTTCTTGGCTTGATTGTGTTTATGGGGTGCAGTCTAACATGTGTTAACGCTTCGTTTGTTAAAAAATGCATTTATGTCCCTTCTCTGATAAACGAGCTGATCATTTACTGCTTTTATGAAGCCCCTTTCTCAGAAATACACACTGGGCTTTGATTGGTTAGCTGGCCCAGTGTGTTGTGATTGGCTAAACCGCCTTTAGTGCGCGTCTCAACGTCCCACCCCTCAGCTCAGCGACATGTGCTCCGGTTGTATTGTAAACAATGGCGTCGTCTATATTGCTTATCAATCTTTTTACATAGAAATAGTTTTATTTTTCTTAAACTGCATTTGCTCATGTGATTCATATGAGATGCAGCCGTATGAAATGAAGCGTCTTACATCCTCGTCGCCGATGAGTTTTCTCTTGCCGTCTCGCACTGGGAATCCGCTGCCCATGTCTTTGGAGCTGATATCAGCGCCGTACTCCACGATCACGTCCTCCTCGATGCTGCTGACCAGACGCCAGAACTCCTTCTCCACCAGCTCCGTGGGCACCATCTGACACACACACACACACACACACACACACACACACACACACACACACACACACACACACACACACACACACACACACACACACACAATGCTCTCTGAACACACAACACTGCTTTAGGTGTTGATAAGTGTGTAGAGGGTCTGTAACAGTACTTACGTGAACAGGCATGTTGAAGTAGTCGGACTTGAAGTGGTCGGCCATCTCGCCAAAGCTCTGGAGCGTGTACTCGCGCACGGCCTGCTCAAAGCCGAATGCCTCGCGAGGCTTACTGCACTCCTGTGTGATGGGAGATCAGCGCATCACAGAGAAGCATTCACTACAGCAGGTGTGTGTGTATTGAGCGGGGAGGTACCTCTGCCACACACTTGGGGCAGCGCCAGTCTCCTTTGGGCACGTCCTGCAGCGGCGGGATCAGGCAGAAGGTGTGGTAGCTGTCGTCACAGCCGTCACACAGCAGGAGGCGGTCCTCCTCGTCGCCCCGCCCACATGCCATGCACATGTACAGGTCGATCTGCCAGTCACACACACACACACACACACACACACACACTCAACATCAAGCACTAGCCATTAAAGCAGCGCTGCATAATAACAGAGCTTTAGGTCATCAGGCTCAAAACATCAGAACATTTGAGCTGCTGTATCTGAATTCAATTCAAAGCAATTACTGGACATCAAGTCAACAATTGTGATGTTAATAAGGCGTTCATGATAAGGAAACATTGGGAATGAGTGTAATCAGTCTGACTGCAGATCTATAAGTAGGGATGGGTATCGTTAAGGTTTTAACGGTATTACTACTTTTATCGATACTGCTTATCGATCCGGTACTTTAACGGTATTCTTATCGGTACTTTATGAGATATATATATATATATGTGACAGATTAGGAGCTGAATTAACATTGCTTTATATACTGAAATGTAAAATAAATATTTAATTAAATATAAACCTCAATTTGTAAATGCACCAGTGTGCAGGCATTTTTACTGTTTTATATAAATAAGATAAGATACAGTAAAAACAGGAACAAAGAAACAAAGTTAAACAAACTGAAAAATATACAATTTGTACCATAAAACAAATGTACAACTGAAAAAAAAGTGCTTTAATTTTTCATGAAGGTCTACTAACATTAATGTTCAGTAATAGCTACAAAAGAAATCTAAAAGTGATCAAATGTAAATGATCACTGCATAGTTTTAACTGTATTGATAGATTAATGCTTATTAAAGCTATAACTTTATTCAGATTAAGAGCTGTGGGTGATTTTCTCCTTGCGTTTTGTTATTTGATTAACATTTGATGAAGCACCAGTCTGTCACTTTAAGACAAAATATTGACACACGTCGGATTTTCTCCAAACAGTTCTTGTTCACTTTAAGACATAAACTGTGTTTAAAAGAATAATCTCCAAGCCGGCCGTTTTTACATATTTTGTGTGTATTTCATCGTTTGGGCGCGCCCGAAGCTCAAAGTGTACTTTGCTTGTCAGTTTTAGAGCGCGCAGGCACGCACACACACACACACACACACACACACACACACACACACACACACACACACACACACACACACACACACACACACACACACTTCAGCCTGGGGAATAGCATCTCTCGTGTGGATTGTACTTTCAACGTTTTATTATCAAACATGTCCAGCCATTTAGCAACTGTAAAGACGTCATTTTACAACAATCGACAAACAATTGATCTGATTCTGGTGTTAAGTTTTGGTCAGGGAGGAATGAATGCGCACCGTTGTGAAGGGAAGGAAGTTGTGCTAGAAGAAACACGGCTGTAATCCTTAGAAGCCAAAATAAAATAAAATAATAATAAACTTAGTTTAATATAACAGCCACAGGCCTAAAGTGTAAGCATATGTTTTAATGGTTAGTTCTCTCTTCTATCATGATTAAAAAGGGCTTTCATGTTGCACGTGCTGAAACTTATCCACGTGAGTGCGATCTCGCTTCTAAATTGCGAATAGCAAAAATGCATCATAGACAAATGTTTGAATATTATTGCTCATAAAAACAGCTGGCAACTCTGGTGAGATAGAATTTGCATTTGATATTTGATAATATAATTTGATAATGTGTATATATAGCAATAATCGATGCATGTGTGTTTTCTTAATTTCTCCAATACCGATAGCAGAACCGTTAACGTCAGAGCTTATCGATACTTCGGTACCCATCCCTATCTATAAGCGTAAACAGCAGAGAGGCAGCACCGCAGGTCAGATATACGCAAGTATAACGGGCCTAATAGTGCAGTTTGTACTGAACAATGTAACACAGGAACACAGTTATAATGCAGGATGACACACAAATATCATACTCACATAATTGACCTCCAGCACCTCCTTACGCAGACGCATCTTAATGGCAAACGCCTGAGCCCTCATGTGCTTCTGTCTCCTGAGGAAGCCTTCCTCATCTGCACACACATGCACACAGTCTTTACACACCTGTAGTGCGGAGCAGCACTGATGTCCGTTACGATCCGCTGAGCGTCTCACCTGCGGCGGTCATGGGGTCTAATCCGAGGAGCTGCGGGCTGCTGCTGAACACCTGCATACCTTTGGGCTCCGTGTTTTCTCTCTGAGACACACAAACATCACATCAGCACAGGCTCAGATAGACTGAACTGTCTGCTCAAAGAAGACCGAGAGACCTCGTCCTTGAGCTGTCGAGGGGAGCGTCTCTCGTCTCGTCTCTCCTCCTCCTCTCCACCTCCAATGCTTTCATCTACGTCCTCGGGGTCAGGGGCTTCTGGGTAAAGCCTGTGAACGCCCTACACACACACACACACACACACACACACACACACACACACACAGCTGTCAGGACCGACTCGAGACACGTGTCACACCAGCAGCGGCTGCAGGAGCCGGACTCACACTCAGAGACGCTCCAGACTGGAAGAGCTCGTACGGATACAGGATCCGCTCGAAGTGAGAGCGCAGCAGCGATCCCACGCCCTTCCCGGCAGGAAAACCCATGCGGCTGCTGATCCTGGACCAGCGCTTCTCCTTACAGACCACCTCGAACCCTCCTTCTGCAGACACCAGCTGCACAGAGAGGAGAAGAGATCGGACCGGAGTTACACTTCACATTATGGCATCATGTTTACACACAAATGTGACCCATGCTGCAAAATGAGCGTGAATGCTAATTTTGAGATTCAGACGGAGCTTCAGTTCATTAAGCCCTCGTCTAGCGATCACAATGTTCCAAATAGTCATCTAAAATGATCTTACATTTGATTATTTGATTTTCTTACTTCTTACACTTCTTAAATGAGAAAAGTAATGCACTACTTTTTTCTTAGATTTGTTTTAGTTTTTTTGCATCTGTTCTTATTTTTAATAACAAGGGTCAAATAAAAAATAGCTATATAGTAATAATAATTAAGTGCTGACTCTATCTACTTCAAACGGCTGTAGCTCAGATTCCAACACATCATACATAATTTATCTTTTAATAAAAATAACTAATTTCTGAACATTTGCTGAGTGTGACTCATTTTCTGAGTGAATATCTGTTAAACTGTAATTTATTTCTGAGACGCAGCACTCAATTTTCTGAAATCATTCTAATATGCTGATTTGCTGCTCAAGAAACATTTCTGATTATTAGCAATGCTGAAAACATTAATATTTTTGAGCAACCCGTGACTCACAGGGATTCACAGATGAACAGAGAGTTCAAAAGAGCAGCATTTATTTCAAATATAAATCTTTGTAACATTATAAATGTCATTTCCAATCAATTTGATGCAGCCTTGATGAATAAAAACATACATTAATTTAAAATAAAATGCCACTGTGTCTGAACTCTTGAAGTGTAGACCAATTATAGGTCATTCTCTCGGCTCAGAATACGAGTTTACATCACACACTTCTGGCTCTCCCCCCAGAATGGACAAACTCGCTATTGTTGAGTTAAATCGAGTTATAAAGTCTGAACTAGGAGATGTCACTGGTCACCGGTGTTTTTCCGCCAGCACTAAGCTCTGTGCGTGCGCAGCTGTGAGACGTCTGCTCTGAATACTACGGCTCTCGGGGCTCATGTTTTTCACCTTGCTCAGCAGATACAGGTCCAGCACTCTCCTCTCCACGAGAGGCAAGCGCAGCCTGCAGCCCTGCAGCTCCCAGAACTTTCCGATCCGATCCAGGAAGTCCAGCTTGACTCTGGTGAGCGCCTGAGCGGACGAGACGCACCGGGTGAGACACAGACATCATCTCTGTTAATCATCACAGCTCTGAGCGACTGAACTCACCTCCAGCTCGTTGAGCCGCTGCACTCGAGGAGTGAACCGGAAACTGCGCACGTCGCAGGCGAAGGGAGGCTGCCAGCCCTGAAACACACAGCAGAGGCCTAATGTAAGCGCTTGCAGTTACGCGGTTTGACCAGTGTGGCGCTGTGATTAATTTAACAAATCAATTCATATTTAA